>VOQJ01022969.1:27526-42692 GCA_015052665.1 Apistogramma diplotaenia | reverse complement strand
CCCGCCGCCGAAGTTGATCTCAAGGCGATCTCTTTTTTTTTTTTTTTTCATATTGCCAAGCTCGACTCATCAGTTTTATCCATCTTGGTTTCAGTGGACCTTGTGTGCCTTTTTTCTTCCGTAGCCGTGGACAACGAGACATCGCATTAAGCCACTTGAGGCACGTAAGTGAAGTTTCAGCCATCTCATACATCAAAGATAAATACCACGCTTTGACATCAGCCATCAGAATAAAAGAGCAGGGGCATCTTTCTAGACTCATCACTTTACACCAATATTCATATGGAGAGAAATCCATCTTAGATGAACCAATTTCTCCTCCGACAGCTGCCTCTGTAGACCATAATGCAACATAGAAACAGCAATTTTTTTTACTGCCATCTGTTCTGAGAAAAATAGCCATCTTTGACAGCTTTTCTTGTAATTTGAAGAACCTGGGGCAGCTCAAAGCAGCATCACTATCTTATCTATTTGATGCTTTTGAAATCCGTCATTCCTTCCACCTCTGCGGCAGGTTATTGCTCATTCAGGGCTTGGAAAAGGATAAAGTTCAGCTGGGTTTAGGCTGATACTGACTGTAATATGCTTGATAGAGGAAAACCAGTGTCAAGGAGGAGGTCTGTGAGGCATCCGAGTTGGGAAAGTACAAGGCACTTAAAGGCTTTCATTGTAGGTGAGGCCAGCGCCGTCGGTGCAAACAACTATCACCGAGTGGATTTTGTGGGTGTGGGGCGAGAAGAAGAGGTCAAGTACATAAAAAGTATCCTCTTGTATGCAGATCTGACAGCAGCGTCAGTTATGTTAAGTCTTATCAGCATTCCCGCCATCGTTTCAACAGCAGCTATTAATTTGAACATATTTATGAGATTTCAAATGGAGAGATCCAGCTTTATAAAAATGTGCCCGCACGTTTCTTCAGAATCCTAATTTATTATAATCATGCCTAAAATCTCCTCAATGACTCCCTCCACTTATCTCCAAATGCCTGTGAATTTGTAGCGCTTATGCCATTATGCTGTTATAAAGTGGAACATCAGTTCAAAATATCTCGACATAAAAAGGAAAAGAGCTCTCAATCTCATTTTACCCAGCTTCTATAGATCTGCTCCTGCAATCCTTTTTCATTTCCCCCCAAGGAACCTGGATCTTGATAGACTCAGACAACCGTATCAAGCCACAGAGTGACACAGTCTTTATTACATGCATGGCGACTCGAGGGAGGCGTCCACGGAGAGGATATGATGAGTTAATGGCAAGAAACTATGTTTGATGTGGGGTGGCGGATGTTGTTCGGTGTACCTCCATCACACCGTGAGTCTAGCAGCAACCGTTTGATCATCTGAGACCTGACCACCGGGGAGCTGTGGGGGCTTTAAATTTCCAACCACAGTCAGTAAGGGGAGAGAACCTGGAGTCAGCTAGCCGGACATCCGGATCCAGTGGGGTTACCGGCTCGATGTGGCTGAACATCAAAACAACGCAAGCCAATTAGCGAAGAGGCAATAACAGAATAACACTAAAAACATTCATAGGAATAAAGGGAGAACAGCTGTGATAAAGTTGTAGACTATTTAAATACTAACAAAAGCTCACAGTGCAGGCAATTAAATGATAAAGTGGGTTATTAGTGGAAATTAGTTTTTGATGTATGTGCTTCAGGATCCTTATTGCACAGCAGGGACCCGAATAACAGAAAGGTGTTGTATGAAGGCGTCCATCGTTGTTAAAGAAGTTAAATTTAAGTCTTTTGGAGACATTTTTAATACCTCATCAGCACTGGTTGTTGGATTGTTGGAGAGGTCATTTGCCTCCTCTTTTGCAGAGCCTAATACATGCCCCTCCCCCCCAAGGAAAAGACTTGCCTTGCTTGGGAAGCTGTATAAGCTAGTTTGGGCTCTCGTTCTCTGTCTTCATGGAAAGATGGCTCCTATAGATGCATTTTGACTTAGTTACATTGTTATTATGTTGTTATTATATGATCTTCTTTGTTACACCCTGATTCAGCTGCAAGTAAGGTTTCCATCCTTCATCAGCGCACTGCAAGCCCTGACACTGATGCTATATATATAAATACAGGCACATATAGTACACATGCATATACACACACACGCACTCACACACAGATATAACACCCTTCTTGATTTATTTCTCTCTCTCTTTTATTTGCATATTTGTCACATCTAAATATTTAAGATCATCAAACAGATTTTAGTATTAGACAAAGATAACCAGAGTAAATATAAAATGCAGTTTTTAAATCACGATTTGATTTGTTAAGGGAGAGGAAACCTGCCTAAACCTGCCTGGCCCTGTATGAAAACATAGTCCCCTCATTGTTAAATCATGAATTAACTTTATTAACCAAAGCTGAATTCAATTTGATTAGCCGCACACAGGCCTGATTACTGCCAGACCTGCTGAATCAAGAAACCAGTGCAGCTAATAAAGTTGAATAGAACCTGTGTGACAAAGTGACGCAGGCTGAAGCATCTCAAAAAAACAGGGCGTCGTGCTTGTTGAGAACCAGAGTCACAGAGTTACAAATCCATTTCTGAGGCTGTGGGACTCCGTTGAACCCCGGTGAGAGGCGGTCTGACCAAAATTACTCCCAAAATTACAACATCTAAAGAACCGCAGGCCTCACTTGCATTTTGAGATCTTTTAGCCAGCTTCACTTTCACACAGGTTATATTTAAGTGACTGTTTAATTCAGCAAGTCCGGTGGTAAACAAGCCTGGGTGTGGCTGGGCATATTGAACTCAGCCGTCCACAGGCATTAACTGTGGTTAATCGCAGTTAATTCGTTTAAGAAGGAGGGAAGAAATATTATTTCACACCACATCATGAAGTAGAAACAGAGCAGCAAACTGCAGTGACTTCACTGCGCTGGTGTCAATCTAACTTACAGGTAAGCAGGTTTATTGTGGGAAGCAGGCCTGAGCTGGTGTGTGGGAGAAGCTGGAGAAGTGACAGAGAAGCGACCTACAGCGCTGGTCTGTATTTTTACTTTAGTCATTCACAGAGTGTGCTGATCGGCTGAGCCTTAAAGACACAGACTGTAAGATTATACTGTAAGATTTATTATTATCACATAACCACACAAGCACACACGTCTGTGTTTTGGAATACGACTAGATGTTGATAATAAAACACACAAAACGAAAGTTGTATTTACTTTTTTAAGTCCATATATTCAGAGCCATCTGGCCACGTCTTTCACACAACAAACTGAAATCGCTTTTCTTTTCTTTTTACATGACTGTAGCACTTTCTTGCTGTTAATCTCTTTAACGTCTGTAACTGTGATGTCTTTATTGTTGTGCTTCTATTCGTCTGACAGGCTCCAAGAGACACAGATGGAATTTCTGAAAGGACAATAAACAAACAACGCTCAAGGCTGAAGCTTCATTGTTGACCTCAGAAACAATGTTTGTTTTTTTTCTAAACAGTGACACAGCAGATTACTTACAGTATCTTATTCAATCAAATCTAAGCATTCATTTTAAATACAGCGGCAAATTTTGTACAGTTACGCCAAATTATAAACTTTTTCTAAAAAAAAAACAGCTTTTTTCTTTTCTTTTGCCTGGTAACGACCAGGCATGGCAACAGCTTAGAGCCTGAGGCCAGCAGGGGGCCTCTGTGGGCTGAAAGCGGTGGGAATGTGCAAATTTTACATTGTCAGTCAGCTGAAGAGACCCGACCTCCTCAAGTGTGTCCCTCCAGACTACATTCACTCCTATTGCTGGTGGTGTTTATGACTCAGACCTAATAAGTGATATGCTGAGCGTGGATGACACCTGCCAATGAATCGTTAGCGTTACCTGCCGTTATCAGCCATGAACATCTGGTTAACACCGAGTGTATCAGCAGTGACACATCTGATCAAACTGCTCCTATCGGAAAGGTCTTCACAATCAACATATGGTTATTATGGTAATTGTTACCAATATTAGCTACAGTCGGTTTATTTCAATGTTTCAACTAGGACAAATCAAAACACACGGTTTGGTAGAAAAGACCACAGGTAAGACTTTATCCACAATGCTGTGGTGAAACTTACACATGTACCACATTGTGCACTGCAGAGGCTCTGCAGGGCTGAAAGGAGATGGCTCAGTGTCCTCAAAGCTGGTCAGCAGCACGGGGCAAACTGAGCCCTATTAGTTAACGACTGTTCTCTGGAGCTGGCCTGAATGGCCAGAAAGCTGATATTTTAACTCCTGTGTCCATGTGGATGTGAGTCTGGTCTGTGGCATTCATTTTACGCGGTTCCCCTCACTCTCTCTTCTAGGCTTCACCTTATACATCAAATAAAGGCAAAAGATAACTCCCAAAATCTTAGGGGAAAATAGCAGCGCTAAGAAAAAGCAGCTTTAGAAGCCTAAACCTTCCTCCCGGAGCACCACATGTCACTTTTGTCCAGAGCAGGTTCCTTTGCTGCAAACGTGAGCTACAACAGCCTGAGTGAAGATTTCACTTTCAAGAGGAGTCAGAGGCAACCTGCACACCTGTTTCCTCCTAAAAATAATATACATACACACATGCACTCACACAAACACACACATATATATATATATATATATATATATATATATACATACATAATTCCAGCTACAGTCGGTGCAAACCTGGTGAAGACTTACAGGAACCTTTGACCTCTGCCATTGCCAAGGTTATGTTACAAAGTATTGAGTTGAATTTTTGTTATTGACCAGATTCCACCATGATTTACAAATAAATTCTTTAAAAATCCTACAATGTGATTTCCTGGATTTTGTTCCTCATTTTGCCTCTCATAGTTGAAGCGTACCTATGATGGGAATTACGGACCTCTCTCATATTTTCCATGCACTGAACAAATGCATACTTCTGACCTTGTGTGAATTAAAGAAAATCCTAAATAAATTCAAACTTGGGCACCCAACTCTGTGTTTTAAAGTCATTAAAGTTGTATGCTGTACAATCAGTAAACGCTGGAACAAGAATAGTTCAAAGAACTCATTTAAAACCCCAAATTACCATGACATCCATGCCCATGATGAGGGTATGTAAATTTCAGACCACAACTGTTTTGACTAATAAAAGAGACTAAACTGATGCCGCACTCCCTGCAGAGAGAAAACTGCATACCTGCTCCCTCATTGGAGAAACATGCACTGTGGCTTCCTCCTAAAGAAACCACATATCCAAGCCTTCCTTTGGTCTATGATATAGTGCACTGAATGTTTAATTTCAGAAAAGAAAAAGAAAACCCCCAGGTTTCTCACATTGGCCTGCAGGCTTGCCTGTATTTCTTTTTTCAAAACTGTAAGGACAGAGTTACACCACACAGGGAAGGGATGTTCCAGGAACTAAGTCAGGGAACACACTTTTCTAAACCAGCAAAGCACCTGCTGAGAGGAAACTGAGCCACAGAGGATCGGCTCAAACCTGGCAGAGTCAGATGTGCTGTAGCTTAGCAAAAGGCACCATATAGGCACCATGTTACTGTTGCTGTCACTAAAAATAACAACACCTGCCATACTAAAGCAATAATTTACCAGGTGATTGATACACAAGCAAAACAGGGAAAAGGTAGTCAAGCTGATTATTATAATTAAGCAAGTAAGATTCACAACAGGAGAGAAGATTTCGAGAAAAGGCTGCAGAGGAAGGTTCCTACCGAGTCGAGATTTTAAAGGGGAAAATGTAAGGTAAGGCAAATCATCTGTGTTGTATTACAAAAATCTGGGAGGAGGATGTTAGAAGTCAGTCAGGGAGCCACAGCAGTGACTGACATGGATGTTACATGATGCTGATTATGAATTCTCACCAGCACACTGGCAGTGTCAAAACCGGCTTCTCTGAGTCACACTCAAGTGGGTTGGAGTTTGGAAAAGCTGTGTGCAGTTTTTTTTTTTTTTTCCCCCCTTCTTCATCTTCTTCTTTTCCCCCCGTGTGGCAGCAGATGGGGCTCCCCTTCCTGGAGACACAGACAGACACACAGAAAACATGATGCTGCTGAACAACCCTTGTAGACAACCCTGGTAGCCAAAACCCTGGGGAGGCTGTTGGAGTTCAGTTCCTGCCGTAATGAAGTGGAAGGCTCATTTGAACACGGCTGAATGATGGATTTACTGTTCATTTTCATCCGCAGCATTTCAATCAGTGCCCTTAGAGAAGAGATATGCCACATTTGCTGCAATATTAATTTAAATTTTTGAAAATGTTTGCTTCAGTTTTTCTCGTTTTTTTTTTTTTCCCCTTATAGCTTGGAGACGGTTGGACAATTTTGTGATTATAAGGCACAACCTTCAAAAAAAATCCACCCAGGGTCAAGCTCAACATGCTGGCAGCAATCCAGGCTGATTCACTGTCCTTTAGAAAGAAGCCTTATTAACTCCTGGGGTGTTTTTCTGTAGCTGACCCTGTGCGCTGACCTTCCAGCAGAGAGGGACAGGCAAAAACAGAGTTTCTCAGCAGGGATCACTAAAGCATGTAATTCATTCATTAATCCTTCTCGCCTCTGATTAAGAATATGTGTGACTGCTAAGTGGGTTAAATATGCATGTATTACAAATTTTATGAAAATACTCGGGATTTTTCATTTTCATGGTTAAACTTTAGGCAAGCCAGAAAATGAAATTGTGCAATGGGCATTTATTCAAAGCTTGAAGAGCAAAAAATATATCTCACTGAGACAGTTTTATTACTATAGATTGGAAAAAAGACGATAAAGATTGTTTGCAGATAAAGGCATACGGCTTCAACTCTGAGATACTAGAAAACTTTGTTGTTATGCATTTTATGTATGACAGAGTTGTGCAAACTCAAAACTTTCTGTTCTTTTAGGTTGTAATGTACATCCATTGGACACTTTATCGGGTACTGGGTTGGACTTGAGAACAATCTTAATTCTTCTTGACAGATTCAGGTGCTGGAAACATTCCTCAGAGATTTTGGTTCATATTGACATGATATCGTCACACAGCTGCTGCAGATTTGTCAGGTGCACATCCATGAAGTGAATGTGCTGTCCCACCACATCCCAAAAGTGCTCTATTGGGTTGAGACCTGGTGTGAATGCAGCTACCCAATTAATAGCTATTAACAGTTAATGAATATCTGTATTTGAACATGCATGCTCTCTAAGCAAGAGACGAGATTTTGGATACAGGAAGTTGGAAAGGTTTAATTCATTAGATGTGTCCAAATTCAGGGGCCGCGTCCTTCGAAGGCCGCATTTCTAGCCTGATTATGTCATAGCGAGGCGACGAAGGCTGTCCAAATTCGAAGACTCCTCCAAATGTGGCTGACGAATGCGTCCTCCTTTTCCCTGAGTTTGAAGGATGGGTCCAATGTATCTTTCGTGGCCGACCATATCCCATGATTCATTGCGTGTCAAAACTCAAACACACAGTGGAGGAAGAGAGCGGCCAAAAAGCTTGAAGTACGACTGTTTTTATGACACAAATGAAACTTTTAAGATGTTTTCAGGCAAGAAGGTAGATGTGTAAACCTCAAATATTCACTCGTTTAATCAAGATATCGCTTAATTGCAGGAAGCACTTCCGGCCGTTGCGGCCTTCGTGGGCTGCGAAGGACCGGTCTATGTCGGCCGGGTCCATCGAAAGATGCGGCCCCTGAATTTGGACACAGCTTTAGGATCTTATGTAACTAGGAAGGTTAGGTATTTTCAAAATAAAACTCAAGAACATATTATTAACTAAATAGTCTAAAATAACTTTTCTTTCTTACTCATGTAACATTAATCATTGAGTGAACAACTGGGAAAATATGTACCATTGATTCAACTGGGCTACAGACAGGTGACTGACAGAGAGCAGAGAGGCACAAGGCACAAAGGTAAAAGAACAGGTAAAAAATCAGGGAACTCAAATTGAAATCAGCTAAAACACACAATAAAAGTAGGTGCAAAATAAAAAAAATAAATCATGGAAAATGTTGGGAAGACACTGGAGAATCCCAAGAAATAAACCAAACAAAACCCAAGAACGGGGTTTTGATGGAAAACGCCCACTCTTACATCACAAAAGGTCTATCTTTGTTTTTGTTTCGTTTTAACAGCTTGTCACAAATTCATCTGAGATGATTTTGACAGAAAGCAATAAATCTGGTATAGTGATATTCTCTATCCTTCAGTTTTAATTGGCAATGACATGTTGATGAAACGCAGACGCTAAAATATGCAAAGAACGTATACACGGCAAAGGCGCGAGGTCAGGACAGACAGATGGTTCACAGTGTGAACTGGAATACGCTACAGCATAAAAAATCTGGCACTCAGACTCATCCCCTTAAAGCTCAATCAAGTTGTTCTCTCCGAGATGTAACTCATCACATAATGTGAGTCATTGTGGCTGACTTATCCCAAAAAAAGACAGACATCAATAACCTCTACCCTCCAGGCTGCGTAATTGTAATGACTTTGCAACAAAAGACACGTCACTACCTTTAATTTAATTAGCTTCCATCTTTATTGGCGTAATTATTTGTGACAAGATGTTCGCCTAGACATAGACTAGAGGGGTGACGGGGTAAATGATATGGCGATGAGTAATTAATGTGTTTCTTAATCAAACTGGAAGCTGCTGGGTTATATATGGATCAGCAGCTCATTTCAACAGAGTTATCCTGTTTGAATCAATGAAGAGGTTCCTGTGTGTCTTCTATAAAAACATGTTTTTTTCCCCAATGAGCTTCTGTGCATTTTGGATTTGAAGACAGGTTGAAATTTGGTTTAAAGATTTGTTCTTTGGGGGTGTTTGCTGTTGTTTTGGGGTTTTTTTAGAGCTTTTCAGATGTGCCCAGCTAACAAACCTGACTACCCCTGATGTGTTGTATGCATTAAAGCAGTCCACTGGGCTGCTCCAACTGGCTTGTTTGTGATAACCCAAGAGGACTGTGAGCACTGAAGAGATACAGCAGCTTAAGTCTGGGGGTTTTGCCTTCTGTTTAATTAAAGCCCCTTTTCACATCAAGAAAGCTTTGAAAAACTTAAATATTAAATAGCGCATTTGTCTTCAATGAATGTGCCTATTTAAAAAAAAAAAACACCCAATCAATTCAATATACTTTGTGAGAAAAACTGAAGGAATGCATTCATCAAATATGTAGTCTGTCTGAGTGCTATTCAAATGATTGGTTTGGTGTTTAGTCAGGAGAAAGTGATTCTAATTTAAACTGTCTGGCATGTTCTCTGCTTCTCAAAGCAAACACTGCTCTGAGCAGTGACACCGGGGTCTTAAAGGGAAAGTTCACTTTGTAAAGAGGCAATCTGTCAGTCCAATGTGGAATATTTTAGACGAGATTTGAGGAAAAGCAGAAAGGCTGAGACAAAGCTACTGTCTGATTTGTGGCACTGTCAGCGGGGTGCACTAAGAATTCCTCATTCACAGTTTGAAACAATATGTCCC
This sequence comes from Apistogramma diplotaenia, assembly GCA_015052665.1. NCBI lineage: Eukaryota > Metazoa > Chordata > Actinopteri > Cichliformes > Cichlidae > Apistogramma > Apistogramma diplotaenia. The sequence continues at coordinate 33,273 of VOQJ01022969.1, read as the reverse complement.
GCAGTTTTCTCTGGACAGTGAGAACATTTTTTGAGTTGTTTCTTCAGAGGGTTTCTTATTTAAAGGCACAATCTGCCGTAGAAAATAAAGCTGCCGCCCTTCCACAAAACAAGGGATTGAAATGTGTTACCTCTCAAATTGTTTGTTTTTTATGCTCAGCCTTAACAACAAACCAAAAACAGTCTGTGAATCTCAAGAATAAGAGTGCCCAGTCACATAGGCCAGAAGTCTTCTTCTAGGCCTCAGTCATGCGCATCCTTTCAGGGCGCTTGACTCTTTGTAAAGCATTAATTCACTGATGTGATCCATGTGGGGTTCAAACAAAAATTCCAACTTGTGTGCAAACACTTAACAACTACTCGCCAACCGGTAGTGAAACTATGAAGAGTTCAATGTACACCAGAAATGGAGAATATTTTCCTTTAGAGTAAAAGTTGCACCTTTTGAAACATGTTGGTGGCAGCATTAAAGAAAAACATTTTACTCTGAAGGCGAACGGGCCCGCGACCCAGCCCCAGATAAGCAGAAGTGGGTGGGTGGGTGGGTGGATGGATGGATGGCATCGAACCCTTTCAAGTTTTACTGCCACTTGGCGGTTAGCCTATTTGCAGAGACGTTGGCGTCCTCCATGGAAACTATCAGCAACTGTAGAAATCTGCTAGCTACAACCTAAAGCACTGACTACAGGTCAGGGGTTTGCCAGCTCATATCTAGGCCTATGTTACAAAGGCCTAAGAAAAAAAAATTATAAAAAAAAAAATTCCCCCAGACAGTAACATGTATGTCCATTTTAGCATTTACTGTACATTTGAACAATACCAGCTCTGAATCTAAATAGCCTTAACACTGTAAGTACCAGGGGTTCTAGTGTTAAGGCTGGTATTTTAAAAAATTATCTGAGTCTGCTAAAATAAAACCCCATCGTGTCATGTTTCATGAGTTTCTGTAATGGGGTTATTGATCATGTAGTTGTCACAATTAAAGCTTGTAAACCTAAGTCAAAATTGAGGGTTAGCTTCCAATTTACACACAACAAAAAACAATTCAGCAAAAGGTTTGAGCTGTCACTTGAGAAAGCATCTTGCCAAAAGCAAAAGAAATCCATCTAGACTTGAGGAAAACATATTGATCCTCACAAACAGGGTGATGGATATACAAAGTTATCACTATTTTTCCAAGTGTCAGAAACTGTGGTGAGAAGTATCGTTGGGAAATTCAAAGAGATCCGCACAGCACAGAATAAGTTTGGTAGAGGTTGGATGTGAAAGGTTTCTCTGGAAAGACTCCAGAACAATTGCCAAGACACCAGTGAATGACTTGGCCAAGATGGCAAGTCTCAAAGACACTAGAATACTGCAAAGAAACAGACTTTGAGGCTGCAGACCAAGAAAAACTCCTTCTGCAGGAGAGACAGCTTCAAGCCAGACTGAAGTATTCTCAGGACAATCTAAAGAAGGATTATGGATACTGGAAGTGCATCTTTTGGTCAAATGAGATGGAACTAGCGCCATTTATTGCTCATATTTGAAGAAAGAAGGAAGAGGTGTACAAAGGCAAAGAAAGTGAAACACGGTGGTGAGAGTATTATGCTGTGGGGATGCTTCAGTGCATCTGGAACAGGGACTCTTATGGAAGGTGGAAGGAAGCATGAAGAAAGAAAAATATGTAAAGATTTTGAAAGAAAACCTCTAGCAGTCAGCGGCAGAACTGGGTCTGGATCTTTACAACATGACAACAATCCCAAAGATATGCTGTTTCTGGTGAAGATTGACTTCCAGATGACCAAAGTGAAAGTCACTGACTGGCCATGACTTGAATTCGATTGAAAATCTGTGTGGTGAACTCAAGACCAAGGTCCATGCAACAAGTCCATCAAATCTGGAGAAGCCTGAGCAATTTGCCAAAGAAAATGTGTGTTAGAGTTGCTGAAAACCACAAATGACAGCATACCCAACTGACTATTAGCATAGGGGGTGCTAATAATTTAGACCCTTGTGGATTTTGATTCTTGCGAAATCATTTTGTTTCTGTGTGCAAAGTGACCTCTGGGGCACAAAATATTTGCCTTGTTTAACTAGACAGTGGAAGAGAAGTTTACCATTGCACTGATACATAACTTTAACACATCACATCCTACCGTCAGAGGGAAAGTGTTGCGTCATTGTCATTTCATGTATATCTGTGAATACCGTGCTTTTCTTAAGACTCAAACACCTTCCATTACCCCAAAAACCGAAAGTGACTGCTAAACATGGTCCCCATCAGTACCACCGCTATGCCTCTTATGTTTTATATTCTAGTGTTAAACCAATGTGACTAGAAGTTATAACAAAGTTTTAAAACACCTGGTACTACTGTAGGTCATGTGTCTACCAGTGGTACTCTTCATTCTCATTGGTAGCTTTTTCAAATGCTTGCCTGGAAGTTGAGAAAAGTTTAGTTCATATCCCGCCCACTCTCCATCACCAGTGGATAAATTACAGAATGTACTTTCTATGGTTTCGGCATGTTGCTGCGAATCATATCCACTGCGGAGACAGCTTAAATGTTGGGTATGGGAAATGTCGGCGGGAATTTCCCAACATAAACTTCCTCAAACCAAAATAAGAATACAAACTAGTCTGTGAACAGGCCCAACAGTTAGCACTGTGCTTGGTAGTTTTTGGAGTACCACTGATTTACCACATCAGTGTAGCAGTATGTGAGTCTTTGGGGAATGTAGATGCTAGTGCTAGACATTAATAATAAAAAGGCTGAGTTATGTATGACCTTGAGGTTGTAAACTCATTGGATAAATAACAAGCAGTGCATTTAATACGGTGACACAAGAGTAGTTTCACACTACACTGGGCTGATGATCACCAAACTGGAAGATCTGACATCTGTCAGATTCTGACAATGCTATCAAGTCTCCACTGATGTTGGCTAGCTGTAATACAAGAAGTGATTTGACTTCTGTGAAGATACCTGCAAATCCCTACAGGCTTTACATTGTTATAAAATTTTGTCCCGGTTTCTATGAATAGATACCTGTTCTTTCTCCTTAGAGGAAATATGACAATAGACAGGACTTAAGGATAACAAGGCCGACCAGCAGTAGAAAGCTGAGATAACGAGGTTCCTGACAGACAGCTAAGGTAAGAAATGGCAGGGAACTCGGAGCTCCCCTCTCATTACCAGTTCTCACCTTCTGTTTCCAGAGCTAACTGTGTTTGCTTGATGTGGAGAATATGCTGGCGTGCAAGCTGTGACATCTCCTCAGCATTGAGCTGAGGATGCCAGGAGCTTGTTTTCCATTTTCATGACAGGCTCAGATCAAGTCGAGCTGACGGCAGTCAGTTTTAGCATCAAATGCTATGGTCATAAATAATGCGGTTGTCGAGATCAAAGGCAGCAAGATCACAGGTGGATATTGACGTAGAAAACAATGACCAGCTTATTGGTACCATTTCTGCCAATAAGACATTTTTTTATTTGACTGAAAAATCTTTCTCACTACTGTGGGCACATTTTTCCTGCGTGGGCGAAGACCAAGCAAAAAGACCGTCTGGGCAATAAATGTCTCCCTTTTCCATTCCTACTGGGATGAAATTAGTTTTCTGGCATTAAGGGGGACCAAAACTTGTGCTTATCTTTGAACTTATTAAGTTTAATTATGGGTGTGTTAAGGTTCCAATTTAGATGCAAATAAATAAAACCAGTGTTGATTGAATTAAGAATAATTGCTTGTGTTTATAGAAGAATTATGGTGATAATATTCTACTTTCACTTTCCCAACAAATACCACAAAAAGCTAATTATGATGAACCTAATCTCGTGAGTCTTTTTAAGGGAGCGCTCCACTTCCCACCTCATCTGCATGTCTGAGCTTTCATGTAATAATATAATCCAGCCTGAAAGCTTCACACGTCAGCAAGGAAAGCTGGCAAATCCAATGACTCTGTCAATAGATCTGACTATGTTTAGAACTGATTGTTGCTAATATTTTGTGCAACTAAAGAAAAGATTTAATACTTGTGTTCTTCGCTGACGTTTGTATTTCTGCCTTTAGCCAGGCAGTATTTTTCCAATCTTCTATTGTCCAACTTTGGTGATCCCGTGTGAATTGTAGCCCCTGTTTACTGTTCTTAGCCGAGCTGACATCGGTGTGGGCTCCTGCTGCTCTCGCTCATCTCCTTTTGCGACGAGTTAAAACAAAAAAAAGCTCACAATCCGTAATATTAAAATTCTGTGACTGATTTAAAGGGCTCGCACAGGTATGAGACAGATTTCTTTAAGCATTTCTTAAAAACTGCAAAAACTCACAAGTGTAAGCTTTCACTGTGATGCCCACTGTTAAGAAGTGAACCACTATTATGACAAAACCCATGGCTAAACCTGAAGTTAAGCTACAAATCCTGCTTTGGAGTTTGGTTCTCTGGAGGATTGCCCAACAACCAGTCACACTTATGTTCACACCAAGAGGCAATTTAGGGCCTTCAGTTTACCTAAGCTGAATATCTTTAGGATTAAATCATAATACCCACAGGAAACCTGCACAGGCACGTGGAAAACAGAAATTTCACAGCCAGATCCGGAGCTTTCTCTCTTTGAGACGACACGGCTGCATCACTATCTTGTCTCACCATTTTATATTCAAGACAGCGGTCAATTATGTCAATACCAAACCTTTTTACAGCAGTTAGAGGAAAACAGGTCACTGAGAGCCACAACACCGCTCAATGTGTGTGTGTGTGGGTATGTGTGTGTGTGTGAATGCTGAGCGAAGCATTCACGTGTTGGTGTATCTTTTCAAAAAGCCTCCTGGTCCATTGGCACTCAAATGAACCAATATGTCTCTCCACAAACATTGAGGGGTTAATAGGATGTTCACCTTGGGGATGCCAAACTGAGAAAAAGCTCTGAGGGGACAAGTCGGAAGCAACCCCCACCCACCTTTCGATGATTCTCTACGCAGGGTGCCTGATTCATGAGGACAGCAGACATTAAACTGTAATAGCCTTGCCTCGGCTTCTTACGTTTCTTCTGTTAAACTCTATAATTCTAGCACTTGTTAGACTTTCTTACTGAGTGAACAAGAGGCAAATCAGAACTTGTGTTTTAGCGTCTAGTGCGAGAAAATAGTTTGCAACAGATGAGCACTTCTGTTGAGCTTATTTTCTCTCATAAATGGAAACATGTCAGGGTGCATTATTTTGAGGCTTGAAATTGCGAGCCTTGGTTAGGTTAATATAAGCTGCATTTCAGAGCAACAGTTGCAAGCTGAATTATTTTTCTACTCTGCTATTAAAAACTCTGTCATATACAGTTGTGGCCAGAAGTTGTGGCCGCGTGAATGTCATGGTAATTTGGGACTTTTAATAAAACACTGTAGCTCTGTCCTCATAGTTCTCGTAAAGAAATGCAGACAAGCCAATGTAAGAAACTGAGGGTTTTTTAATATTAAACATTTTAATTTTTAAGGCTCATCGGCTGGTTGGGTCTAGGTGAGGGAAACAGGACAAAAGACATGAGAGAGAGGCAACGATAAATCATAACTAATGTTTAAATGCACAGTGGTGTGTAGATAGAGGGGGATAAATGAATAAAAGACTCACTCAGTGCATCATTAGAAACCCCAACCAGCAGCCTAGATCTATTGCAGCATAACTAAGGGAGGGTTCAGGGTCACCTGCTCCAGCTCTAACTATAAGCTTTATCATAAAGGAAAGTTTTAAGCCTAATCTTAAAAGTAGAGAGGGGGTCTG
>VOQJ01022969.1:9481-27506 GCA_015052665.1 Apistogramma diplotaenia | reverse complement strand
GCATAACTAAGGGAGGGTTCAGGGTCACCTGCTCCAGCTCTAACTATAAGCTTTATCATAAAGGAAAGTTTAAAGCCTAATCTTAAAAATAGCTTCAATGCTTTTTAGCATCACTCTAACACAGGATGTTTCATCGTGGGCATGAATGTCATGGTAATTTTGAGCTTTGGAGTTATTTGAACTGTTCTTTTTCCAGGGTGGCATGATTGTACAGCATACATCTATAATGACGTTTAAAAACAAGAATTGGGTGCACAAGTTTGCATTTATTTAGGGTAAAAAATGTACATACAGGCACAAATATATACAGTATAAATATGCTCACTAATACAGCTTGTGTCTTGTTGTTGTTTGAATTGATAGAGTACTTTTAAATTCCTTGGTTTGCTGGCCTGCAGTTTGCAGACTTTTAATAGGTTGAAGTCCGTCCTGTTGGACACACAATTGTGTCTAAATTTCAACCTTCTAGCTCTTGATTTAACTTGAAACTGAAGAATCCTGAGGTAGCTCTGCTTCTTCATTACTACATCCACTTTGTGCAATGTTGTACACTACATGAGTACTTAAAGCACCTTGTACAGTGTCTATTACTGTCTCATTGTACTGTAGAACCTTCAGCACCACTATTTAAAAAATTTGAATAGAATAGCACTTTAATGATCCCACAATGGGGAAATTCATGTGACTGTTTGTATATGTTTGAGCCTGTGTGGATTAGAGAAAATCCAAAGCCAGTTCTTGTTTGTTTTTGTCATTAAAGATGTATGTAGAAGCATTCCACCCTGGAAACAGAAGCATTCAAAGAAATCATTAAAAGCTCTCTCTTTACAGGATTAGGTCCATGTAGTGTATGGTTGACAGGCACATACGTGTTTGCTGTCTTAACAGGTTGTGGGTTCAGATAAGTTAATGCAATTTTCGAAAGTGTATTCCCAGCTACGTTCTCAGGCAAGGAAACAGGTAAGAATTTACTTTCTCCACAGGCTGCAGGTCAGTGCTCTCTGACTTAGTAGGCTTGAACTTGGGTAAGTATTTCTCTGTAGGCAAGAGAGGGTTTGGTGAGATACAAGATGCCCAGGTCCTGTGGCTGCAAAACAAGTGTAAATCATCGCCCCACTGCGAGGTGTTTGTGCTCATATGCTGCGTTTGGTTTCACCAGCAACAGCAGGCCGAGTGCAATTTAGCCAAGCAGCTCCACTTTGGCCTCATAAGTCCAAAGGACATTGTTCCACAAGTCCAGTAGTCACTAGCAATAGCACTGCAGTGGTACTGTATTTAATAATGTAAAATGCCTTGATATGATTGCTGTTGTGGACTGGTGCCATATAAATAAAACTGCACTGAGTTCAATTGAATAATATATCATTTTAAGGTAATAGGAGAGTCTTAAGAATGCAATATCTGTGACCTATAAATGTTTTTATTCACTTGCCCGGTGCTGCACCTTGCTGAGGTACCGGGCTGAGAATTTCCACTGTAAGCTACCGTAACAGATCGCTAGCTAGCAAGAGGTCGTCTGGTTCCGTGCGAGCCTCCCTATCCCAGAACCCTCTCTGATAGCACAGGTCTGTGAATTTTTTTTTTTTTCTGGCTAGAACCCTGCACCCATCTGATAAATGCTTATATTTTACTTCACAGTGAGGATTAGAGGTAGACTGTGCGACTGACAGGGGCCCCGTTAACACACACAGAAAAAAAAAATATCCAGCAAGCCAGTTTGGAGTGTAGATAAAAGGTGCTTGTCAATACTGGCTCGGTCACAGACGTAGTAAACTTCAGCTGCTGCAAAACTGTTCCAGAAGGGTTTCTACTCTTGGCAGTATCATGATCAAAACAAGCTGCTCATACAGGATGGTTTCAGAGGATATGCAGGGCTGCTGCAGAACAGTGTACAGTACATCTGTGAACACCATATAAAATATGCAACCATTTCTTTGCTCCAGCGTGATTGTGTGCAACAAAAATTTATGGAAATTGATTCATGTCTTAAAATATCCTTCTGAGATTTGCTGACAGGAAGACAAAGTAAGATGAAGGAGTTTATATGGTGGAAGACAGCAGTACAGTAATTATTGAATTTTATGTTTATTGATTTGATTAAAATAAAACAACCGAACAGATTCCATTTTAAATTTGGGTGGATAATCTAATCTGAGCACACTACACATTTTCTTCCTGCTCTATTAAGTTAATCATTAAGACCAGGATATAGGCATTAATTTGATCAAATCATTATCTGATGTATGATATAGTTATTGGTCATATTTGACCCTGTCATTTCAAACTAAAACAGCCAATAACATAAGTTACAGCGTAAACATCATGTCTTTGTTTTTGCTGCATCTTATTATACCTTGATAGTGTGAAAGAAAAAAGTATGACTTAATTATGCCTTTTTTTAAAAATTGTTCTTATAATCTGTCTGTGATTATAATGGAAGAACAGCAGCAGAAAATATAAAAACTCACCGGAAGATTGGATTGAAATGGAAGATTAACTCTTTTAAAATGAGTCTCATTAGCCCTTCCTTTTAACGCTTACTGATTTAGAAGACACTCGGAGAGAACAGTCTGTTGTCTGAAAAACAAGGAAGCCCATCTCTGTATCGACCGGCAGAGAAAAGAAGAGAAAAAGAGACGGGCGGAAAGCGTGCGAGAGACAGAGAAAGATTGATGGCCTTATCCTCGAAAGGAGAGCGGATTCTGGTGACAATGGAGCAAGTAAATCAAAAAACAAACTATTCCAAGTGTCCTTCCCTGCTTTAGCAGCGTATACTAAAATGTGATCAAAATGGAGCAGGGGGCTTCATCACTATTTAAGTTAGTAGCAAGTAGTGTCGTTAATGGGCTTTTGCATCTATAATGCAAGCCATGTGCATTAATCTAATTCATATGTCACGATGTAAATTTCTCATGTTAGCAAGCTGATGAATATCAACAATTTTAGTTCCAATAAGACGGTAAATAATAATGGCTTCACAGACAGGGAATAAATACAACAGAGAGTAAAGGAGAAACAGTAAATAGATAAATGACTGAGGAAAATGATGGATGGATGGATTTCTATGGCTGTTGCAATATGTGGTATGTGGAATCAAGTCTATGGCCACACAATACTGGAACATTCTGCAAAATTTTAACTTAAAAATGATGGCAACATCTTTATAATCATACTCTTCTGCAATATTTCTAGTTGCCAGCCAAAGTAATGTTCAGCTACTTGGAACAAAGGGACAAAAATACACTACCTTTGTTCTTTGTTTCCATTTGTAGCCTGTTTGCACATTGAGTTTGCAGACAGTGGAACAGTCACAGTGGAGTAAAAATAGGACAGCAGCCTCCTTGAGACAGCAACCACCGATCCACCTTGATTTATTTCTTTATTTTTGCATTCAGCAACAGATAGTTGCAAATAGTTGTGATGATCATCTGCTCACCCAGAGGCTGCGTGCGCAACACCTTCAACCTCTCAGCAACCATTTTCAATTGCAAAGCCATTGCACAGGTTGCCCTGTGGGAGTCGCCCTGTCTCCAAACAGTTGCAGTCCAGCTACGATTGCAATCGCTCTCAGACAGATTGGCCGAGGTTTGCAAATCATTTCTGTCTGCTTGACAAAATGCAGACAGAATGCCAGTATGTTAAAATAAATCTGCAGCAATAGGTCAACTTATTGACCTTTGTATTGCCATCTTAACACAGCATTGGCACTTTGAAGATGACAACCAAGCATGAGAAGCTGCAGATCTGGTCCCAATCTTTGAAGCAATTATTACAAAGGCAAAAAATTGAAAGAAAACACAAGTTTGATGGTGCCACTGTCTCCAGCCACTGTTTTCCCCAGTGTGACTTTAGCATCAGTAGTCTACAAGGAGAGCAAAAAATTGGACTGTATCTGCTGAAATTCAATCTTGTAATGATTTGACTTTTACAGTGACCGTAAAATGGAACAGAAAGTCTTGGCCTGCATGCCTGCTGGATATACTCAAAGTCGTGAGACACTGGCTGGCACCCCACAGAGGTTAAGTCAGCTTATTAGCACTGGGGTGCCCAAGGTAATGGAAACCAAAGATAACTACAAATAATATACTATCTGCTGGCTTAACTATGGAATGTCCTGCTTTTTACTTTTGCATGACAGATGTAATGGGCGGAGCTTGAGGTTTTTATATTTTTAAGCACCTGAAGAGCTGCTGTCATAAATGTATCATTTTCTGAGTAATTAGCAAAGTGTTGTGGTAATTTTTCAATTAGTTATGAATAACTGAGCATTTATATCAACAAACTCATCCAATATTTCTAATGGCTCTCTGCTGTGCTGACCTCTGGGCATTTTTTTTTTAAAATCATTATGGTCCAACATGATAATTTTGAGTGATCAAGGCTAATTATCAGTGCCTGTTCTTCTCCAGTGGACAAAGGAAGGACTCAAAATTTACTGTAGCTTGTTTTGGGGGAATTAAAGTTTATGAAAAACATAATGCCATGTCAGTGCCGTTACCTAACATATGAGTCCATTCATCCTAACACAGATGAACACATATTCATCCATGCAGCTCCACACAGAACTGACACAGCTAAATAAGAGATTCCCACCCAGATCCCTTCCTGCTTGCATTTGGTGACGGTGATAAGCACAGATTTATATATGAACACGTGTAATGTTAGTCACCTGTGGCACCTGTCATTCCTGCAGGCCCACAGTCCCGAACACGCACGCTGTCACATGAAAGCCTGAAAGAGGAAGGCACGTCTGCTTTGAGCTCTTCAGTTTGTGCTGAAGGTACAGTGCGTGATCTGGCTCAGCGCCCACTCTCTGCTCCAATTTTGGAATGACATATGCTGTGATACATTTATACCAGCTAACCGTGTATGTTTTAATCTACAACTGTCAATGCTGGGGAGTAACAGCGACTCACGCAGACAGTTGTCTAAGTGATGAAGAGTGCAGTCAGTTTTACAGTTTTACTATTCAAGATCATCCTCCTACATCAACATGCCCCAAGACATGTCAGGCAACAACAGTGGCATAACTTAGTGGGGAGAGAGCACTGCATGACTGAGTCTTTTGCCATTCAAGTCACTGCGTTATTCAAAATCAGTGTTGAGCATCTGCAAGTGGTGTAGGGGACATCAATTCCCCACACCACTTAAAGCTATTACATCATAATTACTAATTCAGATATCACCGCGTTGCCACAACCTGGTTTTTGCAGGTAGGTTTGTGTCACAGGTCACAGGTCACAGGTATGCTTTCACCAGCTGGGAAGTTTAACATAAATCAATTTCAAACTTTCTTTGCTTACTTTTCAAACCTAAGAAGGAGAGTCGCAGAGCATCCCAGTGCTGTGCATGCACAATTTTTTATTAGCTTAGAATTTAATTTCTTTCTACAAGAAATCTGCCCAGGAGGGGAAAAAAAGAAAGCTACATGTTGAAATTATAGTTCTCTACTGGCATTCAAATACACGTTACAATCTGCAACACTTTTCCTGCCTTTTCAACAAATTCAGTCAAGTTTTGAGAGAGAGCTCTATGCCTACATTCAGTTCACAAAACCCACACCGACCTTTCTGAGCTGTTGACAGCTAAAGTAAGACCTCCCAGTGCCTGGTCCACAAAATGTATTTCACTTCAGCTCAGGTCCAACCAAAAGTCTGCACTGATGACATGATGACAATAGACTGCTCGAAACCAGTGTGCCGTGCTGCTGGATTTCTAGCTAAAATTTCCCGATGGAATCTTATGTGGTTTGGATTTTTGTTCTAAAAACATGCACTTGCATATCTTTTGTCCTTGTTTGTTGTGGCAGATTGTTGCCCCTCCCTGAGACTGGTTCTGCCGGTGGTTTCTTCCTTTTAAAAGGGAGGTTTTCCTTCCCACTGTCACCAAGTGCTTGCTCATAGGGTTTACAATATAAAGCACTGTTTTGAGATTTGTTTTCTGACCTAAATATGCAGCTTTCAGATGCCTGCATATTAACCATCACCAGTTAAGTACTTTCTTTTATATATTTATAATTTTTCATTCCTCTGTACAGCACCACAGTAGAGTTTAAACAATCAAACGTGATTGAAGTGCAGACCTTTAGCTTAAACTCAAGGGGTTTAACAAAGAAACTGCATTCGCTGTTAAGGAATTACAGCCGTGTTTATTCAAACCTTTCATTTTACGAGGCTTTAATGCATTTGGACAAACAGCGTTAAATATGAGGATTTTTTTTTAATACAAGAATGAAAATCATTTGCAGTCAATAACTGCCCGAAGTCTAGAAATATGGAGATCACCCAAATGCTGTTTTTCCTCCTTTGAGATGCTCTGTTTGGGTGAGATTGGATCACTGACATTGAAGAATATCAAATTTCTTAGCCTTTTAGAAATTCATGGGTTACTTTTGCACTTTGCTTTGGCTCATTATGCATTTGCTGTGAAAATGCTGTCTGATTACTTCAGCAGAATCAGGCTGAATCTGAGCAGGGAGTACAGCCCTGGAAACTTCACAATTCATCCCACCACTTCTACCAGCAGTCACATCACCAATAAACACCAGTGGTCCGATTCCAGTGGCAGCCATACAAGCCCGTCCCATAACATTGCACCCAGCACACCTGACTCATGAGCTTTTTCCTCTCCCCCTCTGTGCTCGCCTCATCCCAAAAAACGTTTTGATCCACCTGTACATTGTTTCAGTGTCCTTGACGGTTTTTTGTAACGCATTGATTCAATGCATTGAACCCCATGTACAGTAGCATGTGGGGTTCAAGAATAAATTCTGCAGTCTGACTGACTGATGGCTTTGGTAAATATTAATTTAGACATTCATTTTGCATGCATTTAAATGAAGCCCAGCTGTTGTGATCATAACCCTCTGTTCTTAGCATAGGAACAGCTTAAGTCAACTGTCATCTCCAAGACAACATCTGCTACAGTTTCTACATTGCACTAGACACTGTTGACAGTGTTTCAAAATATTAATTACAGCTCCAAATAAAAAAAAAATTGAAAATGTTTTCCAGTTTGTAATTTATTTTTCTTGGCTGCTAAACAACTGTATCAATATGTGGCGCATTTATTTTGTTTGCATAAATATAAGCAGGCCAAACTTGCATTATTTACTTTTTTTCGTGCAATGTGATGACACAGGAAGCCGAGCTCTGATTTTCCACACTCAGTACAGCTACAGCACATTTCCTCAGAAATCTCTGATCTGAAGTGACCATAAGGCACATCACCCATGAATGTGATTAAACTACCCTTTTATGAGACGAGCAGAAATACTTCCACAAAGACGGGTCTCCAGCCTTCAGTGTCATTAATATAATATCTCTGCCCTTCAGTGGCACTTTATTATTAACTGGCAGCAAGGAGCAGGGGCCTTTAAAAATCATCCACTAGGGGCAAAGAAACACTGCTCATGATTAGGTGGTTAAATGCTGTGCTAACATGGCTACATTTGAGCCCATCCTTCAAGTTATTAATGCAAAGGCAGTTTGCTGCCACAGTTCTTTTGTCTGTTTGCATGCAAAATACCACAAATCTGGCTGGGTGTGGATTTACAGGTTACTTAGGCAAGTCTGAAATTTACATTTAAATGAAACTCTTTGGTCACATCATGCACTGGCAAAATGCATTTCTTTATAACCCTTCAGATGTGTGTTTTATGGATTAATCTTCAGTTATCACATTATTCAGTAGAAAAAAACCCCTCCATTAAATAAGGCATCAAAGTCTGCTGGCTTTGTGGGGTTTTCTCTCTCTCTCATGTTTTAATGGGAATGTATTTAATCATATAAAGAACTAATTGTTTTTATCTCTGTCATTTCCCATAAAAGACACGAGAGTGAAATAGAAGAGATAAATTTGAACAAAGGGTCCATAAACTTGCAGAAGAGATTTGTTGCTCTTAATAGACAATAAATAGGAACTAATCCCACATGATATTAAAAGAATGTGGGGCTTTTTAAAGTGTATTATCATAACTGCAGCAATATCATTATTTATTTATATTCTTAATCATTTGCAACCCTGAAGAAAAGTCATAAACAAAAATGTTGCCTCAGATTGGATCTGAGTGTCATCGATGTGGCTTCAGCCATGATTGTCACCCTGTCCCTAACACTAGCCCATAATGTAGCCAAGGAGTGTCTCTCCTTGCTCGAATGGAAGTGTGATAATACCTGTCATCATTCATTTGTATCTGACCTATCATTTGTATCGTCCAGCCTTAGAGTGTTTTATGTGATGCTGCAGAGCGTGACCTCTGCTGGAGACAGGGAAGTGAGATTTACTTGAAGGTTCACTGGATGAATGCGTCGTCATTTAGTCAAAGACTAAAACTTAGGGAAGTTGGCCAACAGGCAGGCAACAGAGGTGTGTCCAGAAAGGGGGACATGGGGTGGCACCAGTCCTCCCACTGAATCCTTTACGTGTGAGTGCTGTTGACCTTACACTGCCCAACACCACTGGATGAGCATGGATGGGACCAGTAATTTAACTTTACTAAGATTTAATGGTGATGTGCTTCATAAATAGTGTCTGTTCTTCTATATTTTGGAAACAAATGCATTTTGTACGACGTACCAGATGAATTTCAAATGAATCGCATGATTATAGATTAAGTTGCTGAGAAATATATAATTAATATCAGCAACAGCTTCCAGTAATATAAAAAAGTGTCATTTCACATAATGGGATGTTTACTTTAATATTTTGCTTTTACGACCTGTGCACTATTAAGCTACTTCAGTAGGACTATAATTTCTGCAAAGACTAAACACCCTTTTCTACTTTACAAAACAATTATCCAACATAAAATTATGTTCAAATTTTTCTGCAGGACCACTTTTGACTTTATAAATCTGTAATTGGGCGCATGGCTGCAGTTTTCTACACTGATTTTATTGACATGACCCCTGTGATACAGCAACACCAAAGGTCATTTCTAAACACCAACAGTTTCATTATTACGGTGTTTAGTAGTAGGGAAGCCATATTGCTACCACTTTAGCACAGTTCCTCAGTACCCACCCTGTTTTCATTCACAGACATGACTCTTTGTTTCCAGTTTCAAAAAGCATTATGTGGTAATGGCATTAGCTGTTACCTTCATCTAAGAGGCAGCAGTGAGATGCTGAGAAGATATATTATTTTTAATTTCTTAAATAATATTTATGAATGTAAATGTAGTCTATTATCACCTGATATAATCCTTTGGCTTAGAACCAAATTCCACCCATCCATTTTCTTAACAGCTCATCTGCCTTAAAGTCACGTCAGGGCAGGAGTCTATGCAGCTGACAGGGTGAGAGGCGAAACACACCCTGGACAGGTCACCAATCCATCACAGGGCTAACACAGAGAGGCAGACAGCCCTGTACCCCCACCTAACCAATTTAGAAACACCAGATAACCTAGCATGCATTCGGACTATAGGAGGAAGCTGGTGTAAAGTCACACGAGCACAGGGAAAACACCACACAGAAAAATTCCACAGATCAAATAAAATAAATCCCAAAACATAAATTGATTCAGTCAATACTAAGCTGGTTTCTCTGGCATCACAAAAACCTGCAGGATTCCTAACTTGACATGTGCATGAGGGTTTCATGCAGCAAGCTAGTTGTGTAATAGATGTAGGCCCACATTTCCCATCATCCCTGTGATGGACTGAGGAGTCAGTGCACAGTCGGTTGCTGGTAGTGCTTTTAGGTTTAGTCATGTTAGTCTCTAAAATACCTCGGCAACACAAGGGTTAATATAAACCTGTGGATGAACTAAGTTCTTTCATACTATTTGAAACACTCCACCAAGTTCTCCTTTGCACCAATTAACTGAGCCCAGTACTCCTTTCCTCCCTGCCTCCTCACACTATTGAACATTTGAAAATGGCATAGTACAAGCAGAGAAGAGTACAAATTGCCTGTTGTCTAGAGGGGAAACTGGTGTAAATTAACTCCACTTGCAACATCATTTACAATTGCATTAGGTACAAATACTTGAAAATTGCTTTTTCATTGTGATCTAATGGCTTTTAATTGGGAAAAACAGTTTCCGTCTCCAGAGGAGATGTGATGAGCTGTGCCTATTGCATATTAAATCCTTGAGTTTGTGTGATGTCATCGTGTCATAAAACTGTAGAAAATGTAGTGTGTGCACAATCTTATGAGCTGTGCGATTTAAAAATAAAGCTATACATTAAGTTAGAGCTAAAGATTTTTGGGGAAAAAAAGCTTGCTTTCATTGTTTTCTGTTGGCCCTTTTGCACAAATTATGGTCTCTCTGATACACAGAAAGTTTCACTTTAACGCTTTGGCTTTTTTAAGCACCCAAAGAATTATGGTGTAATCACAAACGGCGGTAGAGACAACTGTTCCTCAAATCACAGCGTTTATTTTTAAGACAAAAAAACCCCCCACAAACAGTGGATATTCTGAAAATGAAAAGCAATGGGTGATAATACCAGCACCATTAAGTGTAATTCCATTCTTTCTGCAGGATTACGGAAGATTATTTCTGTATTCATTGCAGCGTGTGTCCAAAAGTAAAATTATTCAACATTAAATTCATGTCTGTGACAATATAGCTTTTGAACCATGTTTACATCACAATACAAAATGATCTGTAATAAAGGATGAATTACAGTATAGATTCAAGATTTAATGGGAATGCTTATCAACCAACCACGTTATGCATAAATAACTGAATAATGTGAAAATGTGTAAATTAGCATATGTAAATGCAGGATTTGAGTTTTTTGACCTCTGCTATTAGCTACACTCAAAGAAGTGAAACAGAGCCGTTGTAAACATTATGTTAACATTTAATTTCCAGTTAACACATAAAAATGTGTTTGTTGTGTTTAATAATTAATTCTAGTAAAGATAACATGACTACATCATGTTAACCTAACGAAATAATTTCAGTTTGTGTGAACACAACCCCTCTTGACCATAAGGGGGCAGTAATTCAACATCAGCTGCAATAAAACTGCATGAAAAGAAGAACCAGTTTAAACTGGATTAGTCTGGATAAGCCCGCCACTTTTGAGTTTGAAGCATAAGAAAAAGTCAGTTTTGCCATGAATTTTCTTTGGCTTTCGCATTTTTCCAGAGTTTTATCAGGTAAGGAAGCATTTTTTTTTCTACCAGTTTGCTGTTATTGTTGTATATTGATAATGGACGCAAAAATATTGTGTGCTCATGCTAAATTTTACATAGCAGGTGAGACATACTGGAATAGGGTGAAGCTCTGTAATATTCCCATTTAAAGTTCATTAATGCTCAGTATTTCATAAGCTGATATTTGTTTAAGTCGTCAGTGTGGGCGGGCGGGAGAGGCAGGAGGAGTTTAGTATTAACGTCTCAAACTAACCAACGTGCTTCCTTTTCAACCCAGCAGAAGAAGTAGCCTACTCGGGGCACACGGGTGTACAGAGCAGAGAAGAGATGCCACTGAGCTCATTGGGAGCTTCAAAGCAGCAGAAACGTTTCTGTAACCTTCCCCAGATTTGTGCCTCAAGACAATCCTGTCTCAGAGGTCTACAGACATTTCCTTTGATTTGACCTCTGACCTGCACTGCCAACTGTGGGACTTTATATAGGCAGGTGCGTGCCTTTCCAAATCAAGTCCAATCAACTGAATTTACCACATTAAAGCTGTAGAAACATCTCAGGGATGATCAGCAGAAACTGCTCCATTTTGAGCTTCATGGCAAAAGCTGTGAATAATCACTTAATGTGATGCATTTGAATGTGCAGTCTTAATCTGTGCTGCCTGAAATAATCTTCCTCCATCTGCATGCTGGAAGACTTTCAACAAAAGGTACAGATGCTCAACAACAAACTATATGAATAAATGCTGAACTACTGTAGCTTCTAGTGCAACTATCTTAGTCCACTTGAAATGATACAGAACTAGATAACTTACGAGTAACTTTTCAGCAAGAAATATGAGCTTGCTTTAAGTCAATGATTCCTTAATAATAACAATTCTATAATTAAAGAGTAGTTTTTCTTTAATTGCACTTGAAGTTCCTTATTTATAGATGATAATGTAGATAGATTAAAGATAGTCATTTAATAATTGTTTGCTTTTTTGATTTTATTAATGTTACAGGGAACACTTAATCTGCACATTGCACATTATGGTTAGAGGCAGCCTGTTAATAATTCAGCTCGTCTTTGCTTGACAAAGAGACCCATGACACATTTCCAAGTTGTGAGTGTCAATCCTCAGAACTTTGTTACACTATGTTCTGCATTACTAATCATATGACTGAAGTTTATACTGTGAATTATCCTTTGAGATTGTATTTCTTTGGTCGTACTAACGCTTAATGTTGTTCAAATGTGAGACATTTGAAAGTGCAAGTTTGTTACTGTTTGATGTTCTTATGACTGTTAACTTGGTTGAAAGAACATTATGTTTACGATCTCTGGTGTTAAATAAAGATGACAATAAAATTACATCAGACCTACTTAATTCATTTGTGTGGAACCTGTTGGCAAACTTGAAATAAGATAACTAGAAAATTATTTGGTGAATTAAAAAAATCAGTAGATGGAAAACAAATTGTAGTTGTAAAATGAATTAACAATTTATTTATGGTGACAGAATAAATAAATTCACTAAAAGTATGCACACTTTGTCAAACTAACACAAAAACATGTAGTTAGTTCAGCCAACTTCTCTTTTGTCAATCTGAAGTGAAGCACTTTAATTTGTTAATTTTATCTTAGTTAAACATAAAAGTCACAAAGTCAGATTACTACGATAGACACACTTTTTGGGGAAATTTATTTGATTAAATCCGAGACCAAGAACAGACATTTCATCTTGAAAGGTAAAGGAGTACGTACCTGGCATGTTCATGTGAGGTATTCAGATAAATATTGCATAAACATGCTAACAAGGTTACCAAACCATCAAGCTCACTGAATTCTTCATCACATAAACAACTCCGGAGGCAGACAAAGCGCCGCTTCCTGTTCTGCGTCACTTTCATTAGACTGGTCATCAGTTGCAGTTCCAATTATTCCGGCCTTTCTGAATCCCGACACGATGGTTTCTGTTGTCAGTGTGAAAATAACGAACACGTGAAATTATATATGTCACAGTTTGACATACCGTAGGGACGACCAGAATTCACCAGCTACCATAACAAATGAGTTAGGGCACCTTCAAAATAAAGTAAAAACTCTTAACACAGTGTTATTAATTTTATATATAGGTCGCTCCGGAGTATTAGACCCGCCCCCCGCCAATCTATGAAAAAAACAGCAACTTATAGTTCGGAAAATACAGTATATCTTTTTTGCTTTCATTTAACAAAATACAATTATGTGGAACCTGTCGGAAAAATTGGTTACGTTAATGATTCTTTTTTTTCCTGAGTGTAGAGGAAAAAGTGCTGTACCATCGCCACTGTCTTTTTTTTCTTGGAAGCAACCCAGACGGGCTGCCTAATAATCAGATTTTATAAAATCACCCTCCTTAACCCCTGCTTTACATATGCTTCATCTATTTTTGACTTCAGTATTCATTCATAACTTCCTTGTCATACTAATTAAAGGAAAATCTCTCCATTTTAGTAAGCCTTATAAACACACAGCAACAGTCTAGTCTTTGGTGCATTCGTGGATTTGTTGTCACCATGAAAGCATGGATCCTGGTGTCAGAGATACTGTCATTTCTTGGCATACTTTGGGCACCTTAATACCAGTTGAGCATTGCTTAAATGCCACAGCCTATCTCTGAGAAATGTTTCTAGCTCCCTGTTGAATCTGTGCCATGAAGAATTAAAGCAGCTCTGAAGGCAGAAGGAGTCTAACTTAGTACTATCAGATACCGAATAAAGTGACAATGAGTGTGTGTACTGTGAATGTACAGAGGAGTCGCAAATGGTAACATGCTTTGGGTCCATTGGTCCTTTTAGAGGGAAGGGTCACTTCGAATCAATAAAAGCTGTTTCTTTTATCCTATGAAGAAATATAGTTATTCCAATGGGAGTCGTTTTCTGCTCCATGACTGAAAATTTTGATTGACTATGAAAAAAAAAAAGTGAATCATATACTTGGGTATACAGGTACTGTAAAAGGCAGTGCCATCATCAACACCAAATGAGATCATGCTGATGGAAAGAGTGGTGTTCATCCCTCCACTGGTAGCACATAGACATCCAACACCTTGTGTTTTACACTAGGTGGGTTTACCTTCAACATGTCAGCCATCTGCATGTATTTACTCTAAAGAGTGGGCTTCACAATCATTAAAGTGGATTTCCACAACCTGTTACAAGGGTCTCGCATTTCGTCAGGCAGCCTGAGGTTCTGTGGCTGTACGTGTTTGTAGAAGTTGTGGACTCGCAGTGCTTCAGTCCCTTTCCTCATCCCTCCTAACTTCTATCAGCGCGGCGGTAATGAACTGCGTATCTGTGCCACTGCCCTCCTTTGACATGCCAAATGGATAGATCTTTCCTTTATCTTCCACGTTCTTAAAATAAATTACACGGCACGAGTAAAAGACAAGCAATTCCACTGAAGCAGAGATTGTTGGTGTTTGTCCGGACTCGTTTTTTTTTAATGGCTTTGTTTGGCAGCGATCTTTCTGACTTCACTTGAACAGCTGGAAATCCACTCCCCCCCACTCCAAAGTTAAACATGCAAAATATTTGTTTCTATAATTCATGTTGTGTTTGCCCCGACAAACGTGTACACACAGATAAGCAAACAGAGCTTTCCTCCAACCGAGCTTAAAGGAGTTGATTTTGTTCATTTCCCATCAGTGGTGACTGAAATTCAAAGTGTCGCTGTCAGACAAAGCTCATGTATCTACAAAGCCTGTTTCTATTAATTAAAAATGGGGGCCTCTTTTTTTTAGTGTCAATCTTTTTCTTCCTTTTTTTTTTTTCTCTTTATGTGACGTGCAATGGCTGACGTTAACTGGTGGTTACTCTGGCAATGGTCTTGAGATACTGGTGATAAATTCATCCCTGGAAATTCATATTGATTTTTAGGAACAGCAGGTCTTTCAGTTCACAGAGAGGTAAACAAAAGCAGGCCCCTCTTTTCTAGCTGACATGAGTGTAATTTGCCTGCTTTTGTCAGCTTTAGCTAGCAAACATAACGCAGTGACAATAAACCGAATGTTTCAAGCTCATTTGTTTTTATGTAAATGTGTACATACTGAAAATAATGTTAAAGGACCTAGATAAAGACAACAAAACACCTTTATATGCTTTTCTTAAAAAGCATACAAACAATATTTAAGTGGCAATCTCTGCAGTTATAGCAAACATAACATGCTAAAGCAGCTACTTTAGGCAGTTCCCACAAAGGAGTCAATCCCCCAAAGATTCAAAAATTAAGATTGTTCATATCAGCGATGCTGTCAAGGACTCAGGAGGCAGTGCACTCAGAAAACTCAGCATTATTGCTGGAACGTCACGAAAATACAAAGAGACATGATGAGCTCTATATGAGCAAATAAGCCCACGAAATGAGACCCCTGTCACACTGACACAAAGAATCCTGAGAGTTCACGTGCTGAACACATGCATCGCAGATGGTGGCCTTTCACTCCACTGTTAGAACATACTGACAGCGCATATGAAGGAGCGAGAACGGTACAGTACGTTTTCTGCTCGCCCTTGTACTGAAATCTTGTATTGAAAACTTGTACTACAGACACTGGCCAGTCATTACAGACAATTTCTGTATTCTCTGCTGCGTTCACTCGTCCACAGCCGGCGTCAGTGTGACACAGGGCTGCTGTATTGAAATTAGAGCTGAAGTCAACAAACAGCATCCCTGTGTATATGTTGGGATGCTCCATATGGGACAGTGTCATGTGAATTTGGAATATTCACTCACTGTAGACTTTTATAATTACCTACCTCCTCCAGTTTGTTATTGTAGTGGTTAGAGGTTTTGAAGGGTCTTAATGAATGTGGTCTTTCAGGCCTGATTTTCAGCTGTCTTCAGGAAGCCTCACTCCCATTGAAGCTAGGCAAATGTGAATTCAGAAAAGCTATCATCACCTATCTGTTACCAGTGACAGCCAAAATTCAGGCCATCCTCGACTTTGCTGCCCCACAAACAAAGAAATGCTACGCTTTCTCAGAATGTGTGGTCATTATAGGAGATTCTGTAAGAAGTTTTATAGTGTGGTAGCTCCCCTTACTATAACCTAACCTACAAATTTCATGTTTCCCTTCAAGCTGGAGGTTGATGCCAGTGCGTGTGGCATAGGGGCTCTTCCTCAAGAAGACCAGCACGGTGTAGATCATCCCATCTGCTACTTCTCGAAAAAGGAAGCGCTTGCTGTAATACTTGCACTGAGGCATTTCAAGGTTTACGTTGGTTCTAGTGCAGAACCGGTTCAGGTTTACACCAATCACGACCCCTGTGTGCTCCTTTTCCAGATGAGCAACTCGAACCAAAGGTTAATGTGCTGGTCTCTGCTTTTGCAGGATCTAAATGTGTAAATTGGCCACGGAAAAGGAACTGAAAATGTACTTGCAGACACACTGTCTAGGTGTTTGAATTAAACAGAGTTTAAGAGAATTCTTCGCGATGAGGGTCTTAAGTCTGCAGGTGTGTGTGTGATATGTTAATTCGTCTTTGCAGGTGCCTGGTCGCGGTTGGTGAGGTACTCTCCTGCCTGCGGACGATTGGCTCTGGTTAAGGGTCACGCTCTACTTAGGAGGCTAGACAGACAATGCTGGAGGCAAGAATCATTCATGTCCCGAGCTTCCAGTCAGCCACAACTGAGAACCTGCGCGTTGTGTTCGAGAGTGGGTAGGGGTGGGCCGTCGTTTTGGTTGCATTCGTGTTGAATGTTGGTAGGGAGGTAAGATTATGTCACTTCTTTTTTGTTTTCTTTCTGAAGGAGGTTAGACGCTGGACCGCGGGACATTCTAGTTGATGTTTTGTTTATTGTTTTGGCCTTGGCTCACCGTGATGTGATTCACTCTGTGTGTTTTGTGCGTGACCAAATAAATCAGAAATTTAACAAGGAGGCTTTGTGTGCCCGCTTGGATCTTGGGGGCCAAATGATGCTTTCATGGTCATGTTGCGCTCCGGGCCCCTAGACAGGTCATAACAGTGGACATCTCCTTTACTTAGTTACCAGAAACTATACAGCAAGAAACTTCTGATTAGAGGGCGTCGGTGTGAGAGGCACTGATTAATTTTCATGGAATGAACCTGCTACAAACAACAGCCAATTTCTGCCTTCATTACAACTGAACAGGGGGTAAATGTCATAGAAAATCTCTTGCTTTTAAGTGCATTAAAGTTCAAATTTATGCACGGTTGTGGTTACACATGACTGCTACCCATTGTCTATGCTATTATTGGAGCTTTCTGTACTTCATTTGGATGCAGAAATTCAAAGCTTGATAAAACCAGAGCAGTTAAAAGGTGCTAATCTCTGATTGGATAACATCTGAAGGTCAGGATGAATGTATAAGTTTGCAATTATTGATTTGTCCCATAATTTGTATCTTTGGGTAACAAAGTAGAAGGTGCAATTTAAAAGAAATAGTTTTATGAGCATATATATATATATATATATATATATATGTGTGTGTATGTATATAGTTATCTGTCAACTCTGTGAGTCAGACATACTGAGCTCCATGTTGGCTGGAGGGAAAATAAAACTGACACAGGTGTCAGCTTCACTCATCTTCTTCAGAATTCAATTTTTACACAGCCAGTGAAATTCCACATTCACTGCTATTTTTAGATAACGCATATACTGTATTTACTCATTTCCTTATGCAAATGAGTCCATTAAAACAGTTATTAGGAGAAAATCCATTATGCTCATGTTACAATGGCTGGGATGCACGTCACCGTTATTCAGGTCAAAGTTTTTGGTGGTGCCATTACGACTGCTGAGCAACAGCGAGCCGGAGAAAGCAAGGGGCTTTCATCACTTGCTCATTTGCCAACTTCTGGATGTGGTCTTAACATTCATGATCGTGCTGTTTATTTCCATATAAATAAAGCACATCCATTAAAAT
>VOQJ01022968.1:5406-18164 GCA_015052665.1 Apistogramma diplotaenia | reverse complement strand
TGTATGTATATATATATATGTATATGTATATATATATATGTATATATATATGTATATATATATGTATATATATGTATATGTATATATATATGTATATATATATGTATATATATGTATATGTATATATATATATGTATGTATATGTATGTATATATATGTATATATGTATGTATATATATGTATATATGTATGTGTATATATGTGTATATATGTGTATATATGTGTATATATGTATGTATATATGTGTGTATATATGTGTGTATATATATATGTGTATATGTATGTATGTGTATATATATATGTGTATATGTATGTATGTATGTATGTGTGTATATATGTATGTATGTGTATATATATGTATGTATGTGTATATATATGTATATATGTATGTGTATATATATGTATATGTATGTGTATACACAGGGAAAATACAGTACTAAGCTTCTAGAGTCTCTCTCACTTTAATATTTATGTTTGTGCAATTTTCTTCAAATAAGTCTAAAACCTTTATCTGCAACCAGTATTTTTATAGTGTACTATTGCACATTATGTGTTATAGTGCTTAATTAATTTAAAGAACTCAATGCATCTTCTGCCACGGCTCTAAAGTCGCTGCTCAGCTGATATAAAACAAGTTGATGTTATGAATTTCAGCCACACATGGTCAGGAGCTGTCTGGTGCAATTCGCCCCGGCCCTCATAAACCTTCTTTCGCCACCTGCTGTCTGCGTGCAGTGAAAGACAAGAGACAGGAGCAGCACGACCAGTTCATGTAGTTTTAATGCCGTTCAGATTCAGCCTCTCTCCTCAAATCACCCAATTACACTGGATTAAACCATTAAAAAGAGGGATCTTTTATCTGTATTTTAGCTTTTTATTATTATTATTTTGTAAGACACTTTATAGTCATTCCTGAAAAAGGAAACACGCAATTTTGGTTCATAGCACATTAATGCCTGACAAGGGAAACAAAAATTAAGACTAAATTGACCAGAGGGGAAGGGTGGGGCTCACAAAACAGATGCAAACAATATAAACAATATCTTATATATAAAACAAATGAGTCATAATAAATATTACATAAACACAAAAAAAAACTAAACACTTAACTTATTTGGTTTGGGCAACATTTTGAGTAAAGTTAATAATCACTGGTGTGAAAAGCTGAACATCAGTGTGAATGTTTGCCGCTGTTTTCCCCTTTTAATTCTCCTGGAGAACACGGTTTAGCTAAAGCTCTGCAGAGTCACTCGTTACAGATGATCCACCCCACACGTTTTCTTCAAACTCCTCCCATTAGTGAGAAACACAATCAAGTGCCGACTCCTTTTTGTTTTTCCTATAAACCAGTCCCTGTTTGTGTGCTTGTATCCACATCTAAGCCATTACATAGTGCTCAAAATTCAACAAAACAGCTTTAGTTCTCATCAATTCAACATGCCCATCAAATGAAGAAGAAGTCTTTATGAGCTGATGTGCGATTGCCTGCATTGGACCGCTTTGCCTTTATTTACTTTTATTTGGCCGGGAATCTAACCAGCAACACCAGTCTTCCATCTTCAGGTGTGTTGGCCGAACTCCCGAGTCAAATGCAGACATTCACTCACAAACACAAACAGATTCAAATTCATTGTGACTGTAAATGTAAATTCACTCTTTAGTGATTCTTCTATACTTAACAAACAGAACTGTGCAATTTAAACTTTTTTTTTTTTAACTTTTCTAAAGCAAACCAGGAGTAGTACAAGTATCAGGAGCTCCTCTTAGGTGCCATCTTCTTGTTCAGCCACATGTAAAGAACATTTTCAAGATTTGGTATCCCCTCCCTTCACCTCAGGAGAAGGAAGAGTTGCACGATTCAGCTCCGCCTTTTCTCCGGTGTGGAGTGCAGTGATGAGGTTAAGGCCTCCGCCGGGATTCCTTACACCCCCCCCCCCAAAAGTCCACCTTAAGGTTCCAGCCCCGCAGTAATTCTACTTCCGTTGCAAAGTGCAAGCAGTTAATATCTCTCTGCCTCTCCCTCCCATTTCAGAAATTTGGAAACCAATGCAACAGCAAAATCACAAACACAAATGGATTGCTATTGTTCCAATGAAAAGAAGAAAAAAAAAACAGTCATTGTCCAAAACGCAACAGGAAGGGAGAGGGCAGGAAGAGAGCGAGTGCATTTGTGTTAAGTTCAGTCCATCCTTACAAAGCAGGGATTCTTCCTTGTAATGTTCATATGCCACCAGTCAGCAACTGGAAGAGTCGTTATACCTCCCTGGAAAGAAAAATATACCATTAATACACACATTTAATTCATTAAAAACACCTAAAACAAAAATTTAAACTACTTCCATTTCCTTAAGATCAATATCACTCCTGTATGTACATCAAATACGCAGCTAAGCTAACCGTGCACGAAGACTGAATACAGAGGCACACAGGTAGCCTGGTTCTGCAGAAAGGTGTCACTATCCACCTGCAATACATCTTTGACTTTAAGTTGATTCAAATTATAATTATATACTGGTTTCTGTGCAGAGTCAGGCTAGCCACTCGCCCCATTTCCCATCTTTATGCTAAGCTAAGCTAAGCAGCCAAGTTCTTCCTTTAATACCGTAGACTGGTAATAACAGAATGACTTACGATGCTGTCAGTGTGGAGTTGAGGACAAGAGTGGTGCGTATCCTGTAAAGCTGAGCCAGTGTCAGCTTCTTGTGTTGGCCTGGAGATTTTCTCTTTTTGGGCGATGTCTCCCCTGAGTCACCCGTTGCCATAGACTTGGTTTTCTTATCTAAGCAAGCAGAAGGAGTCATTTCCCCGTCTGAGCTGTTGCTCTGGGAATCATTATCCTCGAATTGTCCGGCAGGCGCACTGCGCCCATGCCCGGCCTCCGCCTCCCTCAGGGTGGCACTGAGTTTGTCAGAGGGCAAGCTAATGCTTAAGCATTTATTATACTGGTCAAGGTCAGTGGAATATAACTCCTTGTTCTCCACTGAAGAGTTCTGGTCCAGCTCGAACATGCTCTTACTGTGTGCCAGTGATGACACGTCCATGTCTCCAGGCTGTGATTGGTCCTGCTTCTCAGAGCTGAGGGAGTGTGTGGGGGAGTTGGGGTGAACACCATGAAAGCGTTGTAGGAGATTGTCCTCAGAGCGGGATAAAGCCAGAGAGGACAGCTTCTGGAGGCAGTGGAGTCGGGGCTGAACAGGAGGCCGCCGGCGAGGTTTAGAGGACTGGACTACTGACACCTGAGACCCTAATGAAGCGTCCTCGCCTTCTTCCTCTTCCTCCTGTTCTTCTTCTTCCGCCTCTTCTATTTCTGTCTCTTCTTGCTCCGGCTCCTGACCCTCCCTGTCTCCCTCTTCCTCCTCAGTCTCCTCGCCTTCACTTTGGCCAGGCTGTGGCTGCAGTTCTCTCAGGAGGGATTCAGGGGACAGGGTACCGTAGGCGCTGTCCATGGACAGAGAGCGACACTGGGCGTCCAGGTCTTCGGCGCCTCGTCCCGTCTCCTGATTGTGCTCAGTGTAGATATTGGAGTGGACTCTGAGGGGGCTCGAGGGCTTGTGAACTGTGGATCTTTCAGAAAGGGGCCCCACAACGCAATCCAAGTCTTTGTTAGTGCTTCCGTGGAGGTTCACGTTGGAGGCAGGTGTTTCTGAGTGCTCACCCGGCTCATCAATGTCCATCACTGACAGGGTCTCAGTGGAACCATCTGATTGACTGAAAGGAGAGGTTTGGTTAAGGTTAGACTTCAACAACAACAAAAAGCAACAACATGGAGCTCACAAGAAAGTGTCAAAGGAAAATAAACAGAAAACCATCAAATAGATCATTTTAAGGGATATTCCATAAAAAAACAAACAACGTTTGTGTAAAGTGCAATAAAAATGGAGCTAATTTTATTCTTGATGTACTACAGTTGCATTACCTTGAGTTCTGCTGCTCCTTGTGTGGCAGCAAGGGGGAACTTGTAGTGGAGTTGCTGCTCTCATCTTCCTCCTCCTCATCCCCTATACATCTCTTCTGACTGTGCTTCTGGCGGATGACTTCCTCAGTGCAAAGCCTCTGCAGCTGGTTCTGTGAAAGTCAAATTCACCCACATTAAAAATGTTTGTACGTGTAAAAAATAAATTTTTAAAAGAAAAGTAATATCAGCATCTAAAATCAGAGGAAAAAATCTCACAGCTGGATGCTGTAGGAAAGTTAATGTGATGTGAAGTTGCTGTCCTACCTGGACATTGCAGATTGCATCTATCCAGCTTCGCCCCTGGGTGGCGCTGTTGGCTTGGAAAGTGTATGCTGCCACTGCACTCTTGAATTCATTGAGGTAGATGAGGATAAAAGAGCCTGGAGAGACAAAAGTAGTGCAAATTGTCAGTGTTATGTGGATTAAAAAATATCTCTTACTGAGACACAGTTGCTGGTTTATCTTTTCAAAAGTGAGAAATCCCTGGATTTCCACTGTGACAAAAGTAGAAGGATAAAAAAAATTGTATTGAAATGTATTAGAAGGTTAAAGACGGCATTTGAGCACTCACCGGGGTCTTTGAGCTCCTTACAGACGACGTTGTGAATAAGGAGAGGCTGTCGGATAATTTTGACTTTCTCCACTCTTTTCACTGGCTTAGTAATTAGCAGCAGGTCGGTGAACAGGAAACAGTAAACCTCCATCTGTGGGGGAAGATATGGTGCTGTTTTACAGATCCTCAGTTTATGTGAAATGGTAGCTACAAAGGAAACACTAGAAATATAAAGATAAGAGCTCATCGTGAGTCACTCTTACCCTACTGTCTTTGCCCTCCTTCATCCTCAGCGCACCCTCGAGATGCAGCTGTCGAGTCTCTTCCCGAGAAATTCCTCTCATGGGAGCCATGAGGTCAAAGTGGTTGTACTCCTTGAGGATCTGAGGGGGGAAGAGACAAATGCGTGAAGCCGACTCTGACACGAACTCTGATTTTAGGGCACTGGAGTGCTGTAAAAATCCTTTCTGACCTTCTCCACTTCTTCACTGCTCCCTTCTACGGCCTCATAGGAGTCTATACGGGCAGAGATGGTGGCCAGCTTCTGCTGTTCTTGACGCTGTCGCATCTGCGAGTCGACACTGTTGATGAAGCCCTCTACAGTCGTCACCTTTAGGGGGGAAAAGTGCAAAAACGCATTCAGAGCGGGGCAGAGCGGGAAGTAGCTAAAGCGTCGTTTTCTTTAGTGAGAAAGTTTAAATGCGTTCCACATCCTCACCATGCTGCTGACAATGTCACGGGCTGAGGGCTCATCGGTCTTCTTGAGAACACTCTTCAGCAGGAGCGGGTATTTGGTCAGTCTCTGGTGGGGCTTTGCCAGCATGTCGGCGAGCTTCAGGCGGTTGCACTGCTTATGGGTCTCTGCCCACTGAATTGAGTGAGACCAAAACAGGAAGTAGGTCAGAAACGAGGAGAACGGAGGGCGTTCTGGGATCAGCTTCACGACGAGAGCGAACTTACCGTGACGTAGGTCCTGAAGAGCTCGTTGTCCCTGAGAAGCGTGCGCATGTACTCCATGCAGCCCTCCTCCTCCATGCAATAGCGAATGTAGGGCTGGAACCTAGAGCCAAACTGGAGCCAGACGCACAAGCAAAGACATCTGTCAGAGGTATTACTACATCAGCGTGAGAAAATCACATTTACTTCTGCTGCGAATAAAAACCACGTACACGATGGTCCACATGCTGCCTCATATTAAGACTTAAGGGTTATTCATATAAGTATAAAGTGTGGAGCAGCAAAGTTTTCATATTTACTGGTCACCTTTAACCCAAGTAATCAGGTGATGTTAAGGTTCTGATAAAACTCCTAAACCTTTATGATTCATAGTTATATAACCAAAGTTAATATATAGATAATAGAGTCAGATTATTTAAAACAGCAAACAGGCTTTATAGTTTTCCCGAAGGATGGATTTGAATGAACTAGTCGCCTTTCTTGTTGTAGTGTGTGGGTCCGTCTTTATTGTTTCTGTGGAGTCTGAAACTTACCGTTCTGAAACCATGGTAAAGGTCAGTGGGGTCGAGCAGAGCCCGGGCCTGCCGAGCCTTCTCCAGGGCAGGCAGCATGACCTGGGTCCAAAGGGCGGTGTGGAGGCGGGCGATCTCCTGAATATTACTGAACAACTTGGCGGGCTCGACCTCCGTCAGCAGGCCGCTCTCCTGCAGGTTCAGCAGTCCACACAGGAACAGCTGGAAAAGGATACAAGCCTCAGATTATTCGATTCTAAGAAAAACATGACGCTGTGTCGAAAGACAGCAGAGGCATTCTCAGCACTCACATCAGTGATGACTCGGAGTTTCTTTATGTAGGTAGCCTCGGTGTGCAGCAGCTCCCATATTGCCTCCTGCTGGTGGAACTGTCGCCTCGTCAGTGTCTGCAAAATATTTATTAGATTAGTCATTTTAATCGCAGTTCGTTATAGTTTCAGGGTTTGGAGTGCAAAGGTTACATCAGACATTTACTGGCAAAAATCAGCAAAGCACTAGAAAGGTTTCACTGAAACTCCTCGGCATCGTTTCCCCAGTGAGTGTTTACACAAACAAGGAAGAGATGAAATCTCTCAAAGAGACAATTTCAAGAACTTTCAGTCAATTATGCACTCAAGGATTTAATAAAATGTGCACATTTCAGACAAAGTAACCATTCAGAATAAAAACAAGACATACTTTATGGGACATTTGTGAAAAATAATGATGTTTTACATACTTCCTTATGATTTCCTATTATAATGTAAATTGTATCCGTATTACTTTGATACTTCTACATGTTTTAGGTCAGCCTGTTGTTGCCTGCTCATCCAGCAGTTGTGTTTTAATAACTCCACCTCTGATGCTTTCACAGTAACTGTTTCAGCAAACCACTAATGTGTTTTGTGTTAAATGCACAGGTATGAGAGAGCACAGGTATCAGCTGAGCAATGACCTCTGGCCCTCCTGATTCCTCACGGGCACGTTAGCATGTGCAGCAAACCGGCGACAACATGAGATGGGTGTTATAGAAATTCACAGTCCCTCATGGCGGCATAACAATGAAGTGCTTTATAAGCAGTATTCCAGGAAAGCAGGCCTCAGGTTGAGTGGAACGAGGATAAATGATAAGGAAGTAAAAGAATCCAGCAAATAGCAGGACACAGTATACGTGTAAGTCATTACATGGCTGAGAATTCACTACAATTAGGCTGAAAACAATTAAAATGTTCAGTATTTTATTTGAGTTTCTGCTCTGCACCTCTGAGTTGTCCAGCAGCGTCTGCCAGCTGTCCTCGAGGGACAGGTTGGTCTCGTCCTCCTCCTCCCAGGAGTCCTGGTGGAAGGAGAGCTGTCGCGGCACCTTGGGCAACCCGAACACCGTGTAAGTTTGGAGTTTGCTCTGGAGCTGCTCCAGTCGATCCACCTCCTGTGATCAGATAAGAACCCTTTCAAAAACAGATCTAATTATTTGGAACAAAAGCGAGAAGAGACCCAAAACTAACGGCTAATGTTTGCGTCGCTGTTTATTGTTACAAACTGTATGTGGAGAGGAGTCTGTGTATTTATTAGCATACACAAACGCCGTCCTTTGCTGGCGCCTGGGCCGCTATTCAGGTCTTTGTTCGAGCTGGCAGGCCTGACGTGGTTATGAAAATGAGCTCTGTGCATTGGGACCGTCTTAACAATAGGAGGCTGGGGGGTGGGGGTGGGGGTGGGGGCGAGTGCTACAGAGGAAGGAAAAGGACAAGGGGTTTGTGGTTTTTGAAACCTTTTAAAAACAAAAACAATCAACACTAACCTACAGTGAAACTATAAAACTGATTTATAGAAAAACTGTTCCACAACTGGGACTTCTTGTCCAACAACCCAACAATATGGAGTCTGCCGGAGGTTCAGGCCCAGGGCCCAGGTGCAGGCTCTCCGGCCGGGGGGTGGGGGTGTGTGGGGGTTAAGGGGAGCAAACAAAGTGAAAGGGGATGAGCCCGGCAGTGACAGGTGACTGACAGAAACCGTCTCCGTGTGACATCTGCTACTGTTGAGGATGCGACCTCAGGGAGCAGGGTACAATGTGAGGCGCGTGTGTGTGTGTGTGTGTGTGAGAGAGCACGTGCCTGCGCTTCGTTAGAATCAAAGCTGATTAGCATTTTCAAAAACCTCCAGAATTTAAAGAAAAGGCTCGAAATTTAAGGATTTGTTAAGCGAGGGAGCTTTAACGGGCGGTGGAAGGCGCTGGGCTTAAGCAGAGACCCTGCGATAAGCTTCGTTATCTGACGTGTGATAAAAAGTTAAAGCAGCAAATTTCCAGAAAAGATTGTGTTTTTAAAAATGAAGATAACAATGGATAAAGCTGAGTGAGAACAGAAGGCTTTTTCTCCACCTACTCATTTCCAGAGTTACTGGGAGGAAAGTATGAGCCAACAAATCAGGAGGACTGTGAGGGGAAATGACTTCACCACGACTCAGGGGGGATATGGCCTTCTGACCCCCTCCCACCGCTGCTCGCTACTGTTCTGTTTGTTTCTTAATGTTTTCTTAATCTCAGACATCGTCTGGGCAACGAGCCTGCCTCCTACAGCCGTACAACTTCAGCTTTACAGTGAAGAGAAAGTGCAGCGCTTTGCATGAAGCAGCAGTGAGACCTTCTGTCTCACATGATCGCCTCTGCCCCGTCAAAATTACCTTGCCAAAGGAGCCTGCTCCAGCGTTGGAGCTGAAGAAGCCGCTGAAGCGGCTGGCAGCGCGGTTCTTCCAGCTGTCGGGCCCGGCCCCGACAGTGGGCAGAGAGCCTCCGATCTGCCCCAGAGCATCCGGGGTCGGGATATTCGTCTCACCCAGGAACTCTGTGATGTTCTTCCTCCGTCGTGCCTGACCCTGCGAGACAGAGAAGTGAATTAAGTTCAATTACATAGAAAATGAAAGGAAAAAAAATATCTTGAGGGAATGAAGGGAAATAGAAATGTTTCCAGTCAGACGTATTGAAAGGGACAATGACGGAATGACAGGACAAACAGGAAGTCAGAGGGGAATTCTGGAGCAGGGATGACATCAACAGGACCATTGCATCACAAGGAGCAGACGGGAGTTTGTTCCATATGAAGCAGACGGCCGAGCCGGGCCATTGTTCCCGGCCCATTGTTCCCCTGTCAGCAGGCCCTGCCGCGCGCCCTCGCTCCCGCGGCCTCCGAACACTTTACGAGCAGCGGCAAAGCAAACAAACAGGGGGCACCTCGGTATCTGAGGAAGCAGTTGTTTTTGTCGTCAGAGTGTCAGTGCTGAAGAATCTGCTGGTCAGGAGTCGGCAAGAGGCAGGACACTGATGCCCCCCCCCCCTCAAACACAACGAAGGGGAACTCACATTCCTGGACACTGACACCATTTCTGAAGCTGACCGACCATTCCAATGAAATTCTTTTACTCATCGCCCCCCGAAACACAAACAAGCCTTCACAAACACAATGTGATCAAAACGCTGAGCTGCAGCACTGATGGATATCACAGATGTGGGGACGGCTCGGGTTTGCCTTCTGATCCGAAACCCCCGCCCCCAAACATGTATACATTAGCAAGTTAAAGTATGGCACTGATATGGGGCTTTTTCAAGCAATTCTAATTTTGTTAAGGCGTCGTGTTTGAACTACTACAAAACTGTCAGACTCGTAGTTCTCGTGTGCTGCTGGTGGTCACTTTTCACTCTCAGCTGACCTGCATGTATCGTTGCCTAATTTTGCTTATGAAACTTCAGAAACAGCAAATAGCCCACTGCAATTCATCACAGCTCAAGGCTTTGCCAGACATCAAAGTTTATTATATATGACAGAAAAGGTGCCCTGGATTAACTCAGGCCTTTAAAACGGCACGAACGAGAAGACTCGATAAAAAGCCTTTGATCACCTATAAGATGTAAACTATTTTCAAGATAATAAAAACAGTTTTGGGCGTGTGCGTGTTACATCATGAAGTGTAAACATTATGAAGATCAATGGTTGAAGCGTTCTGCATCACAAAGACAAAGACATTTTCTAACGTAGCCTCTTAAGCAGAGTAAAGGCGCACAAGTGTCCTGCACAAGGTTGCATAACGGCAAAGTAAATCTAAGTGGGGGGTCCTCCAGATTTTCAAGCAGCTTTTAGTCCTTTTATCTTTCAGCAGTGATTACCAAAGAGAGCAGTGACCTAACTGCTGAGTGACATGTTGGCTTTAAAACAAAAACTGAAGTGAAAGAGGGGAAAGGGACACATTTGGAGCCGCTCTAGTTGAAAGGGAAACGAGCTTGGAACCATTTACGGACTTTTTGTTGGTCCAGCTGGTCAAGGACGCAGGTGTGAGGAAGTATCGAGTCCCCACGGTCAAACGGGGAATGTGTGGACCCCGTGCTGCCGAGAGCACGCGACCGGGCAAACTGAAACCTGATTAATTTCTCTGCCTTTTGCTGTAACAAGCCGACCAAAGAGCAGATCTTTGCTTCTATATATTTTAAACAGGCTGTGAGAATGGCAGCAAAAGCAGCTAAGACTTTTCTACATAGATCAGATCACACACACACACACACACACACACACACAAACTGTGACATGATAAGAGATGCACACACTGAACAGTTTGAACCAGTTTCTCAAAGTGTCTAAGGCCAGGAAGTTGTAATTATAACCACCAAGGGATAAATGCTATCAGCAGTTTCCCACCGTATTAAACAGTGCTCACCATTGACGCCAGCGGCATGTCAAAAGTAACAAAAACCATCCTAATCCTTCAATTGGATTCATGGATCGCAGCCCATTCTGGAGCCAGCTGCTGCTCTCCGTCAACCTCTCGCCTCCTCTCCTTCCGCTGCGAAACACATCCACGCCGGCCTCGCCGTTCACTTCATCCGATGCAAAGCCAGTCAAAGGAGTCGAGTGACGGACAGCTGTAACACTCCCACGTTATTTCACCGCCGAGACTTGCACTTCAATCAGTTTAGAAACGCCTATTCCAGCTGACAGGATCCGGGTTACCCGCCACGTCCTGCAGAGCCCGATCGCAGCTTCTCTTTGAGCCGGGACGCATCCGTGTCCTGTCCTGCTGTCCGAGCAGTCGGTGGTGAGACCAGCTCAGTGAGGCGCCGAGCCTGCTTGCATTTCATGCACGCACTAGCCAGAAGTCATAGCAACTAGGAGGATCCTGCCTCATTGTGTTGGGCAGGAAAGAGGAGGCACCAGAGGAGTCTGATCTGAATACAGGAGGTGGAGCTAGCGTGGCGGCTTTCAGGGGGCTCCCTGGTTTAAACATGCATCCTGGTGCTTGTGGAGATGCCAAATGGCCTTTAGTGTCAACAGGCTGCTCTGAAGTACAAATAAACTATAGACTCGCTGCTTGTGAATCAAACCCACTTTCAGTTTTTTTGTTTTCTCCTTCAGGATTAGCCCTGCTTCCATTTAAATTACTAAATAAAGCCAAGCAAATCACAGCGTGGATGCTTCTTTTTTACTCTTATATTGAAGCAAAGCCGTTATTCTTTGTTATCTTCAATTACTGTTTTGCTTTAGAGATCCTTAAACAATGCCAGGCAACTGAGCCAAAACACGGAAAGAAATTCCCCAATAAGGACCAAACAGGAAATCCCCTTTGTTGACTGGCTTGTTTCAGCACATTCAAAGCGCTGCTTATGCCAAGCCAGATAAGCACGAGCAGGCACGCAGCTTCTCCTTTAAAGAAGAAAAGGCTCACAACTTTCTACATCAACAGATCAGCAGAAACCTGAGCTTCCAGTGTTGTGGCAGTCCACAGATTGTTGGTTTGATGCGTTCGTTCTCTCGGGATATTTGGGTTTTGGGCCAAAGATCAAAGAAATGTTCTAATTAGCATTTTTTGAAAAATCCATTTCCCCACAGTTCATCATGATTTGCATAACAATAGTTAATGATGAGGAGAAATGTGCAGTGGCAAACATTTGAGTCAAGGTAATGCTTTCATTTTATATCTGCTGGAAATAAAGCAGCTAACACTGGTCTTCTGGTCACAATGCACCGTCTCGCTGGATTATTTTGAACCCTGGCATCCACGTGGATATTTCTGTGACACCTACCTACCATCTAAACATCGCTGCAGACCAAGTACACACACAATGCTGAAATGCTACTCCCCCGATAGCAGAACACACCCCCATCAGAATGGAAAAACTGGCACTGGTGCAGTCTCCTAACTTCCCAGACTGAAATCTGATCAAGCTCCTGATCGATGCACCTAATCGAGTCCAAATCTGCAACAAACAGGACCTAAAGGATCCACTGCCACCATCCTGAAAGCAGGCAGCACAGGGCCTCCTGTGTTTGGGTGCTACACACATGGTGGCAAACTGTTTAACTTGCCTAATTATGTTTACAAGCTTTACCTTCGGTCCTACTGTATGAACCTTTATTATCAAGCAACTCTCTTTGGGAACTGAGCCTTGTGCAGTGAGTCTAGTGGGGGTTAATCAGGTTAATGATATCAAGCTTTGAGCCTGATCACACAACCTTATCTTATCACTGTGTTTACAGCATCAACCTTGGCCTGCAAAGAAGGAAAATCATCAAATGGGAAAGGATTGTTTCAAAATAAGAGAAAAGCAGACCCCCCCCCCTCCCCCCATTACTCAGTGCGCCCCTGCTTCCACCTTTATCCAACTGATAACGACTCCCCGTGATCAGGTAAGTTGATTAACGACGGGAAAACATCATCAGCACTGACCTTCCTCATCACATGTGCTCAACCAGGAAATAAAAGCCTGGAGAAAGCCCCCCCCCCCCCCAGTTAACAA
>VOQJ01022967.1:0-14332 GCA_015052665.1 Apistogramma diplotaenia | reverse complement strand
TGGGCCATTCAGGCCCTGTATAACCGCAGTGAAAGCTTGGTCCGCATTGCTGGCAATAAGTCGGACTCATTTCCTGTGAGTGTTGGACTCCGCCAGGGCTGCCCTTTGTCACCGGTTCTGTTCATAATTTTTATGGACAGAATCTCTAGGCGTAGCCATGTGGCAAAAGGCTTCCACATTGGTGGCCTCAGGTTCTCGTCTCTGCTTTTTGCGGATGATGTGGTCTTGTTGGCTCCGTCAGGTGGTGGCCTCCAGCTCGCAGTGGAACAGTTCGCAGCCGAGTGTGAAGCGGCTGGGATGAGAATCAGCACCTCTAAATCCGAGGCCATGGTCCTCAGCCAGAAAAGGGTGGAGTGCCCACTCCGGTTCAGAGACGAGTTGCTGCCCCAAGTGGAGGAGTTCAAGTATCTTGGAATCTTGTTCACGAGTGACGGGAGAAGGGAACGGGAGATCGACAGACGGATTGGTGCTGCGTCTGCAGTGATGCGGCTGCTGCACCGGTCCGTCGTGGTAAAGAGGGAGCTGAACATCAAAGCGAAGCTGTCAATTTACCGGTCGATCTACGTACCTACCTTCACCTATGGTCATGAGCTTTGGGTAGTGACCGAAAGAACAAGGTCGCAAATACAAGCGGCCGAAATGAGCTTCCTCCAAAGGGTGGCTGGCCTCTCCCTTAGAGATAGGGTGAGGAGTGCAGCCATTCAGAAGGGACTCAGAGTAGAGTAGAGTCGCTGCTCCTCCACATCAAAAGGAGCCAGTTGAGGTGGTTCAGGCATCTGATTAGGATGCCTCCTGGATGCCTTTTCGGGGAGGTGTTCCAGGCATGTCCCACCGGGAGGCGGCCCTGGGGCAGACCCAGGACACGCTGGAGAGATTATATCTCTCGGCTGGCCTGGAAACGCCTTGGAGTCCCTCCGGAGGAGCTGGTGGAGGTGGCTGGGGAGAGGGAGGTCTGGGCTTCCCTGCTCAGCCCCAGATAAGTGGAAGAGAATGGATGGATGGATGGATAAATAAATAAAAAATAATAATATAGGACCAAATCACAGCAGTTGCCTCAAGGTGTTTTATTTTGTAAAGTTAAGATCCTACAATAAATAAAGAAATAATTAAATAATCAAAACAACCCTCTATGAGCAAGTAGTTGGTGAAGGTGGGACGGAAAAATTTTAACAGGAAGAAACCACCAGCAGAACCAGGCTCAGGGAGGGGCAGTCATCTGCCACACCCAGTTGGGGCTTAAGGGAAGGGAATCGAATAAAGGAAACACTGAAGAGCGCCAGCAAGACATCAGGTCAAAGGTTCCTCCAGTAATTGGCTTGACGGTGCCTCCCTACCTCACCCCGGATGTTCTAAGTCCTGAGTCAGCTGACCTGCTTGACTGCCACTTGGTCTGGCGTGGTGATTTTTACAGTTGAACTTTGTGA
Organism: Apistogramma diplotaenia; assembly: GCA_015052665.1. Lineage (NCBI taxonomy): Eukaryota > Metazoa > Chordata > Actinopteri > Cichliformes > Cichlidae > Apistogramma > Apistogramma diplotaenia. The sequence goes on along the minus strand of VOQJ01022967.1, from coordinate 12,908 downwards.
TTCCTTATGTGAAAATGCTCAGCACATTTCCTTGTTTTGCTTCCTTATTGTGTATTGAATGTGTATTGTTTACTTAACTGAATTGGAAGGTACAGTGATTAATCAACCATGGAGTGGATTTCATTGTCCCCCTTACCTTCTCCTTTATGAATGAACTGGAGTAATTGTAAACTGAGTTAGCTGAAAGTGTGGACTGCTTGTTGTTACAATTTTGGATGGTTTAGTAGAACATTCTTTTGGAATCACTTGAGTGTGGAGTTATTCATTGCATGGTGTTAATAATCTGTGTTTGGGATTGTCAGGGTCCATATGAGTCCATATGAGTCCTTTGTAGGGCTTGAGCCTAGTTGATTGTTTTCATATAAAGAAAGGGTCAAAATACTACTTGCTTTTATCTTTTGAGATAAAAGGAAGGCGGGAGACTGGTCTAAGACAAATGAGGTTGGCCTACGGGCTGTGACATGGTTATGAATAATTTTGTCTTGTGATTTTTTTGTCTTTATGCTTAAACAAAAATTTTGCTAGTTTGCTAGTTTTTGGGGGAACCATTTTATTTTGTTTTGTGTTTGGGTTTTGGAGGCATGGCAGGAGGAGACAAGCTGCAGCGAGGTGTGCTTCCTGGTCTCAACCCTGGGTAGTCACGTTTTGGGTGGTTTAATACACTTGGCCAGATTGGCCAGAGTTGTTCCATCCAAAGTGGGATGGATACCATCATTCCCAAGAAAACCAGGTTTTCCCCAGAAACCTTCCAAGAAATAGCCCACTGTCTTTTGGCATACTGGGTGCTCGGTAGCAGTGACAGAATTTATTCCACATGAGATGAGGAAAGGGGAAGCCCACCTGTCCTTAGCAGAACGGACTGTTCGGGTCTGTCAGTTGAGGATGTTAAATGGATACACATTTGGCCTTATGGTAACGGGATACCTTCTGATTGGAGATTGGAGGAAACCTGTTTAACCGAGAAACCAAGAAGGTCAGGACGGCTGTTTGGGAACTGTCTGGCCAACTGGATTGCCTGGCAGGAGCAGCACAGACTCGAACTCACAACCTTGTGAAGCTCAATGTGGAGCTCACAGGTGGAATCTTGGAGTGAAATACAGTCTGCGCGGAAATTGAACGGAACACCATCAATTCGGAAATGATGGATGGATAGACATATGAATATCACATTGCATGCAATCGAAGGGTAAAGAATGCATATGTCAAATTTTATGGCCCTACTTCTTGTGGTTTTGGAGTATGATGACAATAATCCACCTGCTTTCTTTTATGCAGAAGGATAACAAACAAACATCCCACAGACTGTATGTGCACTGTTATCAAAAATGACCTTAACCCATCACTGACAGAACGCAAAGACTTTAGAAATGGTGTCCTGACCTCAACCATGGCTTTGGGCAGGAGCTCAGCTCTGAACAGCTGCAGCATGGAGTCCATGATGTTCTTCCAGCCCTCTCTCAAGATGTTGCCATGCCGATGAGCGAGGTCAAACACCGTCTTGGCTGCTGTCTGTGCCTTACTGTTACTGCCAAACACAGTTGGAAGATTTTCCACAGACTGCGGGGGGAGAGGATGCACCAACAGTCAGACATTCCAACACAATTTACACATCTTTACTGAGACGTTTTCTGCCAGCACAGCGCTTGCATTTATAGTCTTTACTGAACTGACTGGGCTACATGCAGTAATCTCACACTGTAAAGTGGCTTTTCAGCAACGGCACTCGACTTCTACAGGTGAAAACTTTCACTGCATCAGCAGTGTGGAAACAGATTATTGAGTAATACTAATATTTTATTAGATCTTGATGAATTCAATTGTGACAAATGACTTGTCTTCTGATTCTGGATCATTAACGCTCTTACAACATAAAACTTTAAAGAAGGACACAAATGTTGGTATGATACGCAGCTCAAAGTGATTCTCATAGTTGTCCAAGTGTGACCACAGGTCAGTGGCACCCCTCCGCCATGTTTTGTGTGGTATGCAACATGAAACTACTGTACTACTAAAAATAATTCAAAATAGAAAATAAACATCTGTTTTGGTATTTGCAGCTAAAACACAAAACACAGTTATCAGCCACTTGTAATGGGTTAGTGAAAATGATGCTGAACTTGATCAAACAGATGCTTTCCAAAACTGTTTCTAAACATTAAACATGCCTTCAAGAATGCAATGGGAATAATTCATACTGTGCAAAAAGCAGATGGGAAAAAGAAACGCAAATGGAGATCTCAGAGTGATTGACATTTGATTTGTTAAACACAACTCAGATCCACTAGCTCCAGAAACTGGAGAGAATTTGGATGGAAGAATTTATTAAGATATTTTATTTAACCATATATCAAAAGCAAACAAATTAAAAGTATTATGCTGGCGAGAATGTGGTTACATAAATCTCAATCACCCACATGTCTTTTGGTCATTAGGACATCAGGTCGTCAGGACACTATATAAAACCGCAGTGCGATGGACAAACGTTTGAGAACTGTCACCCCGATGTCTGTGTTTAGTTTTGCTTTTAGGTTTTTTGTTTTGTTGGGAAAACAAAATACAAAATAAAGAGTATATAAAGCTACTGTACTTCTACTGTCTCCCTCACAATTAGAACTGAATTCACACTACTGTACTGCAGTGCAGTATGAATATATTTGTATAAACTAAACTTTGTATGTACTTCATTCCATTGCAAACAAATGAGAAACAGGATCCACTGGTATCTTCATTACGATGATTATACAACTATAGTATTCACTCAGCCCTGTATCCACTAACGTGTGTAACAGGTGAACAACATTTTGCACCACTCCGGCTTCAAAGCAAATCCTTAAATGATTTATTGAAACTATATACACACTCTCGTACTTATACACACCTCTAAATGAACCACAGGTAGAAACTAGTGTCATGTCTTATTTTCTAAGATAGAAAATGTTGTTCAGTGTGTTAATATAGTGGATTCTGCAGCGCTGTGCTCACCTCACTGCTCAGAGTGGTGAACTTGCAGAGCGAGATGATCAAATTGTCAAACACGTCGCTGAAGCCATAGTGAGCTGCAATCATTGCACATTTTCTGCAAGGACAGAACACAGACAACTACAGACTTTAACATCTCACAAACACAAACTATTAGTGCACTCTTGAAAGCCTTAGGAATGCAATATACAATTATACCACCACTCACCCACTAACAAAGCCCAGTTTTAAGGCTCCCAGTGCTTGGTTTAACAATTTTAATTTTGGTGGAATGGATTAAAGGATTTAGTAGAGTGTAGCAAAGTTTTCACAATAGCAACTTTTGTTTGATTCAGTTAGTAACAGTGTTGAACTGGTGTGAAGACATGTGACTGACAGCAGCACAACTCCGACTGCAGTGGGTTAAGACAGCTTTAATCCTGAATCTCATTTGTGAACATGTGAATGCTGCATACCTGAAGCCAGTGATGGCTTTCTGGATGATGACGTCATCCAGGCTCTTGTCAAAGACATAGGACAGGGCAGCAATAGTCGGACCCCAAGTCATGGTGAACAAGTCGTGGTCGTAGCTGCCAGATGGCAGGTGGAGAAAAAGGCCTTCTGGCGAGGCTCCACGGTGCAGTAAGACACTCCATACATAGTTCTCCTTCACTAAACCCGTCTGTTCATCTGGCATCACAATCTCTTCATTCCTACAAAGGAAAGCACGTGTCAGCTGTGACATTCACGTCAGCTTCAAAGTGCAGCTCGCTTTTCCCATGTTTCTCTCTCGATGACGCCAAGAACTCTCAAATATAGAATCAAGTCTACAAGCCTTCAACAAGAAAAATTATTTGCTAGTGGTGATGGTTTAAAATGTACTAAAGATCGAATTACTCTGACTTCGGCTTTCGTCACAGCTGTAAACACTTTGGAAGAACGTTTAGAATTGGATCAATGAAGCAGTTGGGCATTTTGGACAATTCTTATAATTTTTATAAACTGAAGAGGGGTCAACAAAAAATGTGGCTGCTGAGATACTGGCTCATGTGGCAGGTGAGCTGTGTGGTGTGATAGCAGCTTACTTGATGGCATTATAGATATCCTCCAGCATGTCCTGGTCAAAGTCCTTGTTTCCATTTACTCCCTTCAGGTTTTTCTTGAATTGCTGTTTAAAGAAATAAATGCTGTCAGCTACAAAATAGTCAAGGTGGGTTTCCCTCCACAGACTGCATTCAAGCACATTACACGACTATTGGACTGTCAGTTCTGCTCTTCACGTCAACATATTAGTTGACACATCTCAACGCAGCAGCTTAGCTAAGATACCTAAGCCTCTGTATTGCTTTGCTAACTTCATTAAACCAACAATTAAAAAGGCCTTGGGCGCAGACACACTCGTGTCATTTAATACATTTTAGGCCCATTATTAGGAAAACAGGGACTGAAGCCAAAAAGCTCCTGTAAATAAACATTACCACCCAGTGATGACTGACAGCCTCAAGCCTTGGCTTGGCAGCAGTCAGCCTTCTAGCAGGAACGAGGAGGGAAGACAGAATCTGCTCTACACAGAGAGATGAACTCCAGCATCTGTCAGGCTCATATCAGGGACCTGCTGTCTAAAACCTACATACAGACACTCACTATCAGAGTTGCTGTGGAGCAGCTGCTGGCAGCAGCATGCTGTGTTTCATGGACAAAATGACGACCATTCCACTGACCTCAGCTGAACCATTGTCAGGGAGCAGGATCTGATTTACACACAGGGATGCTGACCATAGTTTTGCCATTTCAAAAATAACCCTGCTGCCAACACATGCTGTGATGAATGTTACATATTGCAAGCCGCTAAGTAAGTGAAGTGTTAGGCGCCACTTTTATGGGCCTTCTCCAAACTATTGTGTGGAAGCCTCTGTCTGCTGTCCGAGCCCCGACATCAGTGACCCTCCTTCACCAAAATCCTCGGACTTGTAGGAGATGTTTGTGGATAATTTCAACATTTAACACCGAGAAACAGAAAGTATGTGCTATTGTTTGACAGTGGCAGTGGCCCGACCACTGTTTAGTCTTCAGGTGCTGTCAGTCAAAGGCGAGGAAATTAAAAAAAACAGCAGTTGTAGCACGAGCTGGCTCACGCAGTGGGATATCACACAGACATGATGGCGTGTTTGAAAGAAATAATCTGAATACAACGCAAAGTTCCATTTGTTAAAAACAATGGAACAGTTTCATAGTGTTTCAGGCTTTGTAAGAAACACAAACGTTTCTATCATGAAAAGTCTTGCTGGTCTAAATAAAAACGAGGTCAGTGTATCACATTTCCTTATTAAGGCAAGACAGTAGTTGTGTTTGATCACACCACAAAAACAAGGCTGGATAAGTCACAGTAATACTGCAGAAAACTTATGTACAGAGTTTTCACCTATAATTTTCATCACACAAACCTCCAACAGTCTCTTTATTTTTGTGTCTTCACTTGTGCTTTTTCCCCTCATGCACACAAAAATCTCCTATTAAAAATACGAACAGTTGGGAATCTGCTTTTTTATTTACTCTCTCTAAATTATTGCATTAGACCCTTAAGAAACATCTCATTGCATTCTACAGATGGTGTGGTTTTTGCAGAATACACTGCTGCAAAGGTAAACAGGTGTGCAACAAGTTGGGCTGCTCTTGGCAGGCGAAGCTGGCTTCTAGTCACAGAGCAGCAGGGCCGGTGAAACCTGAATACATTTAGTCTTTTGATCAAAAGCTGTTTTACTGCTATGACAGTAATTTCCTAACTTTTGTGACAAATAAAGTACGTCTGAGCTCATCCATGAAGAGGACCGTTACTGAAACAATTCCTGCCCGTGTAAACACACACATGCAGCAGCAGTGAGACGTCACTTACCTCTACAGTCATGGGAATATTCTGCTTGCGGACATTGTGGTTGTGTTGGTCAGTGTTCAGCATTATAACGGCGTAGGCCAGGGAAAAGCCTGCATCGTTGCTCATGAAAGGAGAGCCATTGACTTTCTGTAAAGACACACAGCATGAAACTATATATCATACAATAAAGAGCCAAAGACCAAATCAGAGGCTGCCATTTCTCTGTGTTAAGAACATCTAACCTTGTTTTGACACTCAAGTCTCACATGACCTCTCAGCTGGTACCACACTGACCCCACAGAGTGGAAAACTCATTTAGAGTGTCACTGCCTAGAATTAATCGCCTACTCTTTCAAAGCCACTATTCCTGTGTCTGTGGCTGTCCTAAGAAAAGGACATTACTAGAAATAGTTTCCAGGTCATATGGCTCCTCCTGCTATTTTGAGGAGTCAAATGTTCCTCTGTGGAGTTTGTCCTTTGCCCGTCATTGTGTGTACGAGAGTCTGTGGTGACACTTATGTCATCCCATTACTATAACCTACAGGATTAGCCATAATAATCTGGGACATCCATCACGTTTACATCCACGGGAACGACCTGATGATGGGAAAGATTGATTGTGACCAGGCTGGGAAATGGCCGGCAGACTTCTCGCATGTTTGTGTGTGTGTGTGTGTGTATTTATGCTTGTGTGACGGTGCTTTGAGAGCTCAGACAGGACTTTCATTTTCAGGTATAATGGAGCGGGCAGGTGGGCTGAATGTATTATTGTACACGTTTGTAGATGCAGGGCAAAGGAGTCATGGATTTATAATATTTATAATACTTGATCCAAATTATCATTCTTTAGTATGTCAGCAACCAGTGCAGTTCACCTGCCCTGTGACAGGTAAGACAGATTGTTAAAACAACAAAGTTAACCAAAGTGCGGTACATGAAAATATATACCCCCATGAACTACACTTACATTGGAAAATCTGCATAAAACGCAACGATAAAAGACAGTAAATGAATACGATAAAATAAATGAAATAAAATAGAACACATTTTTAAAAAAATACCATAAAAAGCAATAGTCTAAAACGATGTTACAGTGCAGCCAAAAGGAGGAGAGATGCGTTTTTACTAAAGATTTAAACGTGTCTTACATGCCAGTTGTCTGTGAACGTTTCCAGGAGTCTCTGAATAACAGGAGCTTCTCCAGGTAACCTAAAGGCCTCCAGGTAAAGCCGCAAAGCTTCATCAATACGAAGCCCCTGGAAGGCGAACGTGCTTCCAAAAAAAGAGACAAAAATGAAAAAGTGAAAAAAAAAGAAGAATCAGTTACATTATAATTAATAACATTTCATTGCACAATGCATTCCTAATGATAATCACTGAACACACAAGGACACGCAGGCTAAACCAGTAAAATAACATTTAAAGGATGTTAAACCTACTTTACAAAGCTGTCCAGGAGTTCTGTGTTCTTGCGATCACTGATGTACTCGCCAATCATTTTTTTGTCCAATCGAGGGTTTTCTCTGAGCCACTGGGCCACCTGGTTGTTGTCCAAGGGGTTACTGAGGAGGCCTTTTTCCTGCAGGAACTGGATTCCTTTCTTGGGTTTCTGGTTAAATTGCTCCGTGCCTGTGATCAGCAGCTTGACATTCGGAAAGAAAACCAGCTTCAAGATCTGATTTCTTTCATGCCATTTCCAATCAATGAATTCCACTTACCTTTTTCTTTGTTCTAATGTCCATTAACTCCTGTGAATCGGGTAAATATGATGAGAAACGCTGAGGCTTTTTCAGAAGTCTCTTTTCACCTGGAGAAAATCATTTATATTAGCTTCAACTTTAACAGTTTCCATCCACTGCTTGGAAAAGTTTAAAGATCAGAATCTCACAAGAATCATTATCTCCCTGATCCTGTCGGCCCAGCCTCATTTTCTCAGCCATCAGATAGCCACTGGTTGGAGGATACATTGGCACCTTTTCAGGTTGTGAAGGACTCAGACCATCTGTACTGCCCAGTTTGTTCATCTCTGAACACAAAAGAAAAATGAAGCTCTTAATGTTTAATCACTTAAAGAAAAACAAAGCACTATATATTATTATTTGTATTATAAAGAGATAGAGACAATAAATACAAAAAAAGACAAAGGTGAAAAAAAACATATAATATGAAATAACCAAACTTAAAATGCAAAGTTAAGTAATAAAATATTCTTATACCAGGTGTAGAACTTGTTCCGTTCTTCGCTGAGCCCTCTCCCTCTGCCAACAGAGTCTCTGATTGGTCTTGTTGAGCAGTGCTACTGAGCACCTTGGCCTGGCAGTGGGCTTCAGTGCTGTCAATCACTGTGAGCAGAGCCTCCAGGGACAGGAGGTGGGTCGTGTACAGCTGCCCCGTCACCGGGAATGCATTCTATAGCAACAAGAGAAAAAATATTAGCTTCACAGTTTTATTTCATAAAACAAAACGAATTGTTTTGTTTCATCAAAGTTTTAACTAAATGTGTAATCATTTTCTAATTATAATGCCTATAGTTAGACTTTCCTGGAACATGAAGCTCTGCTTACAGACTCAAATCAACTTTCCCTGTTTGGATCATTTCTGGAGGTTTTTTAAAGAGTTGAATGTAAGAAAAGAAAAGAAAACAAAGAAAAAAAAAGAAGCGCACTACCATCAATGCTGAAAAGAATACGCAGGATGCTATACTATCAATACACTATGGGTTTATGCAATTTAAAAATCATTGCATTTTCTTTTCATATAAGCTCCCAGCATTTTCAGAAAGGTGTTTGTTCACTGATGCAACCGCACTGATGTACGGAAACCAAAACAACTAACATCTGCAATGGAATCAGTGGAAGCAAATGCAGGAATGTTTTCAGTAAGAGGATCTTAAAAACCAGCCTTCCAGAGGAGCTTACCTTGGACAGCAGCTTGGTGAGATCTTCAAAGAGATTGGAGCAGTAAAAGTCACAGTCATAGTTAATGTAAAGCTCAGTGACAAAGCTGGGGATCCTCCATAAGTGGACCAGAGCCTCCAGAGCCACCTCCTTCATCTCATAGGGCATCTTAATGTTCTCCGAAGTGATGATATCCATCAGTCTCTTAAGGTACATCTGCCAGGTCAGGTAATGAGATGATTATCAGATCCTCAGGGACTAATCTGATAAAGCCAAGAGTCTGGATGTATAATTAAAAAAACAACTACCTCTAGTTGAAACTTCAGGTGTACTCGCATGCTTTCAAAGAGCAAGAAGCAAACTCGTATAGAGGAAGCATACAGGTTCATACGGTCCACACTCAGCAGCTGGAACACAGATTTGGTGAATCATCAGCAAAAACCTTCTCCATAACTACACCCATGTGCTGCGCTGTACAGTATTCAGGCCTGACATGAAATCACAGCGACTTTCGACCACCAACAAACCCATTACCCCCCCCCCTCCATCATGGCTCAACCTGCTGTGGTTTTGGAGTCTATAGACTGGAAATGTAAAACCTCGCAGACAGATGGATGGATGCTATGACAACAACATCCTTTATACTTGTGGAATGATGAAAACTCAGCTCTTCTGAGTCAAGTAAACAATTTGTATTGAATTAGAAGAAATTTCTTTAAGGAGTTTAAGATCAGAAGTAAGGACAGACACCCTGAAAACATCTGAAAAAGACTCCCAATCAACAAATGGTACAAAGCACAAGTCGTGCCAGTATGGAACCAGTACCAAATGCTTTCTGCCAATAATCTTAAAATAATAAGACAAAGTGTCAGCTTACAGTGAACCAGCACAAAGCTATCAGGTTCTACAAGTTTCTTAGTCCAATTTCTGAATTAGACAAAACTATTAAAAACAAATTGTTTCTCAATCTCACTAATACAGAAAAGTAGCATCAATTCAACGACAGACAGAAATACAGGCACCTGCATTGTAACTTACTTGGAAGAGATGTCTGCAGAGCTCATCTTTGACCAGCACTAGTAACGACTGGTAGTTAGGGATGTGTGCTGATTCAAGTGCTACAGTCAGGAGCTGCAGGCCCATGTGCATCATCGCGTCAGTGTTGTGGCGGTCATGGGGGTTGGTCAGTGAAATCAGAAAGCGAAAAAGCTCCCTTAGACATGGTAAGCCATACGGGATGAGGGACGCTCCTAGAGACAAGAGGAGAACAAGAGTTTGGGAAGAACTTTAAACGACTTCTTTCCTTACTATTTTTCTATATGTGTCAGATCAATATGGATTTCTCAAATCAGCTTGTTTCCTGGCAGCTACCCAAACAGTGCAGCCAACAGAAATTAGATCAAACAACAACAGCTTAGAAGAACAATGTGTAAAATCCAACAGGATCCCAACCATCTCTTTGTGTGGACTGTGTGAAGCGGACTCCTCTGGGGTTGACGTAGTCCATATCATGGACAGAGGCACTGTCTAACTGCTCTGCAATGGAGTCCTTGTCCTCCAGAACCTCGGGGATGGACTCTACTGAGGCCGACTGGGCTGGTTCAACCTGTTGGCCATCAAACTAGACAGAAGGAAGCAGAACACAAGATGACAGGGATGAGGAAATGGCAGGGAAAAGGGAAAACAAATGATTCTTCAACTGCATACAGTGTCTGTCATTCAGTTGACAATGTATAAATAAACTGCTAGTGACGGTGAAATTTTAAATATGTCTACCTGTGCATCTGCAGAACCAGTCTCAGCCCCGGGAAGTGCAGTGGCTGTGCCAGGGGTGGTCGCCGATGAGCTGCACTGATCCAGGTCAGAAAGGTCTTCCCTGGAAGTAGTTTTGGAACAAGTGTCCAGGCCACTGTCTGTGGCTGTTGGGCTGGAAATGGATGAGGCAGCGCTGTCTGAGACTGGAAGGCTGGGATTCGACAAGCCCTGTTCAATGAATGGAACACCACCTAAAAACACAAGATGCAGTCATACTAAGGTGTAACACTGTTCTTTTCACCATTCATTCACAAGCATGAAAGTCAGTCAGTATGTGTTTTCTGCCACAGGGTCCTTATGCATTTGTTTCCCCAGAGAACACGCACACGTTGAAAAGGGCAGGTTATGCTTCCCTTTTCACACGTTCAGGAATTGTAAAAGAAGAAAGATGCAGAATTTCATGGACTTAATCCACTGAAAAGTCCTGAAAACCAAAGGGGGGCTTACTGATAACTGTAAGCACACTGCAGTATTATTTTTCGTACCTGAGAGGCTGTTGTTGCTAAGGGTGCTGGGCTGGCTTTGTTCTATTTGATTGAAGGGACCTCGGGTCATGTGGTGAGGTGGCCTTGGTGAACGTTTCTGCTTCTTCCATTTGGATGACTCACTCATTCCACTGGCACGCATCTTCAGCTGGAGGAAACACAGTGGCTCATTCAGGGAGGTCTCGCCAAACACTTGCACTGAATCCAGTTCTGTTTTGCTGACAGCTTCAAAGTGGGGTAATAGCATTTGGACAAACCTCTCCAACACCATAATCAACGAAACAAATGGAAGTCTTTTGGAAGAAGTTTGTTCATTCCTCCACTATAATTCCAGAGGCTTTCTCAAGAACAGCAAGAAGTGCGTTTTCATTCAATTCATACCAATCTGGTATCTTCAAAAAATGAAATAGCTCATACTTTGCTGAGAAACAAGGCTTCTCTTTATGTTTATTTTTGTTACAGCACAGAAGAACCACTGGATCCATTCACCATTGGGTTTTTCTTTAACCTGTACACATAGATGTTTGGTTGCATTGTTTCCCTGAATGCTTATTTTATCAAACCATTTACTGTTTCGATAAGAAAAAACAGTTACTCAGACATTCTGTATTTGCAACAGCTGGGGGAAGCCTGTTGGCAGCATGATATCCAGCAGCTGCGAGATATGCATGACAAAATCATTCAAATATTAGCAAATGTAAATATGAACACAAATGTAATGTGAACATTCACACGCACAAATAGGTCATAGCGAGCTATGTGTAACACAATAATCACTGTCCAGTAATATCTACAGAATCTGCTGTTTTGTGTCATGTTTCTCCTTTTAGCTAAAGTCACATAGAAAAGAAAAGGAAGGCTAGTGACATCTCAAAGGAGGACAAAATAAAAATTATGAGAACATATTCTCCAGCCTAAATACTGAAAATAATCTTCCTTACCTGCACACGTTTGTTTTTCCACAAGATATTGTAAGCCTCAGAAAAGAAGGGGAGCAGGCAAGGGCCCATGATTAGTGATGGATATTATTATCAGCACATACATGGGACCAACACATTTGAGCATATACAGTATATCTATGCATAATGGGAGGTTTTGTGGGATGCAAACAGGGCTCAAGGATTTGAAGATTGTGCACAGTCACTATAGGCTGCAAACACACAATGCTCAAAGAAATAAAGGCAACACTCAAATAACACATCCTAGATCTGAATGAATGAAATATTCGTATTGAATACTTTGTTCTGTACAAAGTTGAATGTGCTGACAACAAAATCACAAAAATCATCAATGGAAATCAAATTTATAAACCAATGAAGGCCTGAATTTGGAGTCACACACAAAATTAAAGTGTAACAACACACTACAGGATGAATTTGATGTAATGTCCCTAAAACAAGTCAAAATGAGGCTCAGTTTGTGTGTGGCCTCCACGTGCCTGGGCATGGCAGATGGTCTGCTGAGGGATCTCCTCCCAGACCTGGACTAAAGCATTCGCCGACTCCAGGACAGTCTGTGGTGTAATGTGACGTTGGTGGATGGAGCGAGACATGATGCCCCAGATGTGCTCAAATGGATTCAGGTCTGGGGAACGGGCGGGCCAGTCCATAGCTTCAATGCCTTCATCTTGCAGAAACTGCTGACACACTCCAGCCACATGAGGTCTAGCATTGTCCTGCATGAGGAACCCAGGTCAACCGCACCAGCATATGGTCTCACAGGGGTCTGAGGATCTCATCTCAGTACCTAATGGCAGTCATGCTGCCTCTAGCGAGCACATGGAGGGCTGTGCAGCCCTCTAAAGAAATGCCACCCCACACCATTACTGACCCACTGCCAAACCGGTCATGCTGAAGGATGTTGCAGGCAGCACATCGCTCT
>VOQJ01022964.1:0-10590 GCA_015052665.1 Apistogramma diplotaenia | reverse complement strand
AAAGACTGACGTCAAGCAAAAAAAAAAAAAAAATCAGTTCAGTAGTCTTTATCTTGGACGTAGCTCACAAACATCAGTTTTAATGGGACACACACAAACTCTGCTGACTAGAAAGTTGTTTGGGAAATGTGCATTTTTTTGTGTTGCAGTGTTTTTCCATCTTTAGTTTACATGAAGGAAGACATATTTTTCTGCCAGCGTCTGGCTGGGAGTGTTTGATAGCAGTTAAGGTGGAGTTTGTGACCAGGCTAGTCTCAGACAATATTCAGTTTAGCATCTCGATCAGCAATCAAAATTAAACAAAAACAAACCAGTGCATTCATTAATTTATGAAGACTTTTGACCGGGCATTAAAGTGTTTGATTTGCTCCTACCTCCTATTTTTTTTTTCAGCTGAGGAATCCAGCCATTTGTGTCTCAGGGTGAGATGGAGATGAGAACTGACAACTTTTGTAATTCACTACTCCCTCTGTCTAAGGAAATAATCCCTGGATCATTTACCAATGAGGCTTTCAAAGAACTCTCAGGTAACCACATTACTCATCCATCCACAGAGGCCCCCCCATCAAACCCATGATTCATTTCAAGATTCTGGGGATTACGTCTTTAGAGCCCTCCGTGGTCAGTTACTCGCCTACATGAGAGATCTGCCATCCTTGTTTCACCTATAGGTCACTCTATCTATCTGGAGGAGGAGTTACGAAATATATTTAGACTCCCAGCAAAATGAAAGGTTCTGGCATTTTCCACGTCATATCTTTATTGTCAGGCATTGACTGAGCAGGGAGGGGCAGCCATCTGCCCTGATGAGGGGTGAGAGACAGGACACTTCTCTATTTTCCCCTTTGACCAAGGAAGCGGTTTTACCATCATCCACTTCACTTTACTTTCATGGTCTTCCAGCCTTTTTGTTTTTGCTGATCTGGCTCAGCTCCCCTTGAAGGGTTAGATTTTTTCCCCCAGCTGTCTTTAGTTTCGTCAACACTTTTTTGAACCACATGTTTAGAGCTTCCATATACAGCTATTAGATGCAAATTCAACATCCAGAATAAACTCCTGAATTTGTCGTAAAATCACAAGAAAACAGGACACCAGAACAAAGAAACCTGAATTAGGAGCCACCTTCAGTAGCTCCTTGGGCTCTCACTGCCAGGAAAGCCAGACCACTGTTGACTTTGGTCTTCTTATCCCTCTTTGTCTGAGGCCTTTCAACCAAAACATGTTTCTCCAGTGGAGGAAAATCTGAAAGGTCAGCCCAAGCTGAAAGCGCTGGACTGCACTCTACCATCTTGCTTTTACAAAGCAGTTCAGGAGGCCATAGTCGAGTCTCATTATAAACAAAAAGAAAGCCAACAGATTAAAAAGGGAGGGACACACGTGGAGTGACTTCATTCTCTAAGGCTGCCATCACTGCACTATGTCTCTATTTATAGAAGGTGTGATGCAATATTTTTAAGCCCACTGAAATAAAGCTGAAAATCCAAAATAAAGAGTGCTGATTGCTTCATTGTGTTGGTGTGCAGAGGCAACTTTTCATATGCTGTCCCTGTTCAAATACATGCGAGTCTGAACCTTCAGTACAAATAAAAATGTGCAAAATTAGTCAGGAAGGAATGCGGTCATATAAAGCTGATGACTCAAGGCCTTGTTTGGAGATGTGCTGGAAACAAACAAAAAATTGAAAATCAATAGAAGAATTAAAAACAAAAGTATTTATCATTAGTGCACCAAAATCTTTCCAGGTGATGTAAAAAAAAACTGAAAAGATAACTATAAAAAGAAATGTAAAGAAAAACATAAATTAACAGAAGATTTCCTTTATGGATTGAAGCTGTGCTGAGAGGTTTTGTCTGTACAGTATCTGTGGGATGCAGCCATGTGCTGCAGCATTACCAGCTGGTTGTAGTACAGTCACGACCACCTACTTAGTTTGTAACCAAGTGTCCATAACTGATCACACACCTATGAAACAAGCACTCAGTTGTGTTCATGTTAACCACCTCCTCTCTAAATCATGACATCCAACATTTGAGTGTTTGTGTACACAAAACAACATGACAACAACTGTCTAATCACTTAAGATTATATGTGATTTATTTCAGACCGCTGGGTATTAAAAGGACTTTGCCTTCACATCTGTGATTCTGTCTGCACTCATCACGGCCTTCAGTATGTCCTGGTCACTGACAGATGGCTGGTAACCAAATGGTTATTTTTTTTTTATAGTTTATGGTGATGGCTGAGCACTATTTTGAGATAAAAATGCTGCTGTGACTCAATGAGAACAATTACAAGCATGTGTTTCCAAACACAGACCAGAAAGACATGGCCTGAAAGATATTTGAAAGGTGAACACGTCTGCCATCTAGTGGTAAGTAGATCAAATTACACAGGAAGTCAAACGGAGATGGAGGCTCAACACTCAGCGTCCATGAGGCTCCGTGTTACGGAAGAAAAGCTTAAGACACACGGTAAATATTTTCCTCTCTGGGGAAACTACGTGTGTGCTTGAACGTTTTTTGATGCTTTTATTTTTGAAACGATAGAAGCAATTACCATCAAAACTGGAGGTTTTAATCAAGTTGGTCTCTTATTGAGGTCAGTCGGTGCAGCTTCTAAAATGTGTTTTACTGTGTGAATAAAAACAAGGCTCACATGTGAGACACACAAATCAACACACAATCAGTTTCCAAAGGTTTAATGTAAAAGACAAAAGAAAAAAGGATTTGGTGACACGGGTGAAAAGAAAACCATTATTTTGCTCATTTGTCCTTTTCCTTCTGCTCCTTCTCCTTTTTGTCTTTCTCAGCCTTTGCCTCTTCGGCCTCATGGCGCTTGATGAGTTCCTCCACCTCTTTCTGTTTCAGCACTTTGATTTTTGTTTTCCCATCTTCCCGTGTCAGGGTGGCAATCTCCACTGAAACAGTGCGATACAGTGTTTTACTGTCGTACACGGCACACAGTTGCACTTTAAGCATCATTAGAAACATGGCAAGAAACAAATTTTTGGTCACCTGATTGGTGAGTGGGAATTACAGTCAAAGTCCTTTTGCAGCTCACCTTTTTCTGCCGACAGCTTGCTGACATCCATTGTTTTGTTGAGGACTTTGACAGCCAGAGCCAGAGCAGAGGACAGAGTCATCTCCCCCTCTTTGTAGTCCTGCTTCAGCATGGACACGGCAGCCTGAAGCCAAGACGTCCATGAGTCAAAGGCCACGAAAACAGTGCAGTAAAAAAAAAAATCATAAATAAAAATCATGGATACATTTGTCACTTAAGCCTCTAAATTTTCACTTAAAATTGCTCTGAATTTTATGAAACATATTTATAATATACATGTTTTACAACAGTTTAACCGTATTGAAGCCAAGACAAGATCAGAGAAACTAAAGTAAATAAAGGAAAATCATGTCAACCAGTTTTGTTTCTCAAAGCCTGGTGTTTGTAATGAGATCATTTCACAGATTTTCAGACTTACAGCGCTGTTGTTGCCAATGCAGGTTGCCTTCCAGCCTCCGTAGTTGCCGCTGGGGTCACTCTGGTACAACTGGAAACCGTAATGTTTGTCCCAACCCATGTAGAGCAGAGAAACACCAAAGGGCCTCTTACCTGTCAAGATGAAGCGCACAACTGTTTAAAAATGTCAAAACCCCGTTTTTGTGTTTTAACAGAGTTGAGGTTCATTATGAGACGTGAGATTCGACAAAAAGGTACAGAAGTCAGAGCTGTGGAGAGAGATTTAAAACCAGGGATGTTCCTGATGACTAATTTACAGGTTGTTTAAATGATAGGAGGAAATATATAGACTACCTGACTAGGTTCTGTTGTTTGGTAATATTCCACTTTTTTCCTGAAAAAGCTGACATACGGCTGCTCGTTTTTTATCTTTGTTTTACATCAAAGTACTGCAGAACCAAGCTGACTGCTGTGCATCTTACCTCCAAACTGTGTGTAGGCTTGCTTAATGTCACACAGAGCTGTGACCAGCTGCTCACAGGGTATCGGCTCCTGGTACTGCAATAAATACCTAAGAAGAATTGAAATGGATTAATGGCCGGTGTGAATGTGTTAAATAGGTAGGACTTAAATCATCAGTTTTTTGGTACAGCTATAACATTCACAGCTTGCCTTCTTCCGAAACTCACCTCTGTGCGATTAGCCGCAGCTCATTTGTCAGTACATTAGCATCTGATGTGATCCCAGCAACGCTGCAGGCCATGTCTCTGAAAACGTGATCACGCACACACAATGTTAGCCGAAACAAAATGAGCAACTACATTTTGACAATAAGAATCAACTGCAGCTCACTCACTCGTTGAGCTTGTAGATCTTCTCCGAGAAGAAAACCTCATCGAGCAGTTTGTGGATGTTGCGTCTCTCCGCCGCCAACAGCACTCCGTCGTTTGCTAGGATACCCAGACACGTTCCAGCGTGACCAATAGCCTCCATTGCGTACTCCACCTGATACAGGCGGCCTGCAAATTACAGTCATGTTTATAATGGAAAATACTGGATAAAAAAATGACATTTCTAAAACCTTTAAGAAATGTTTTTGGAATACACTGGCTATTTAAAGTAGTAAAGACAAATTGTTTTGCAGCAGTTTCAGTGAGGATGAGAGCTCATGTTAACCCAGGGACCTTTATTTCTACTAGGCTCATAAAATCAAGCTCTCGCCGTCAGTGCAGTATTTGGGTATGAAGATGCATGAGATTGATTTATAGAGAAATAAAAATAAAAGAAAACTCTTAAGACTGTGATACAGTGTAATAGTAGAGGCGCAGAACTGTGCCTGTTGTATTGGATTATTTTAGTCAGTATATGAGTGCAAAGAAAAAAGAAATAAGCATACCCTCAGGAGAAAATATGGTTGTCCGGGAATCATATCTGCGAGACTGAACAACAACAACACGACATTAAAATCTGAGAAAACAAACAAACTCTTCATATTTTTAAAGCGTGTGACAGCTTCCTACCATCTTCTCACGTCGCTAGAAATTATCCTGAAAATATAAAGAACACCAGTTAGGAGCAGGCTGCAGAAGACTGGACACAAACAAGATCGCTTCCTTTAATCGACACCAGATGAATCTGAATCGGAAAATAGAAGGAGTAAAGCTTTAAAGTTTACTAAAAATTTGGAAGCAAATAATTACTGTGAGTTTCTGAAGCTGTCTCACAACAACCCGCCGGCAGCTAGCTGTCGGCTAACTGCTGCAACAGAATGAATCTGCAATATCTCAGCGTGCTAGCTAGCATGCTAACGAGCTGGGTCATAACAAACGAAGTCGTCTGGCTGTTCCGCGACAAACGGGAGAAAACATGTAAAACTGTGTAAAAATAGCAAGTATTGTAGTGGATAGTGAAGTACTGATATATTATTTACCTGAGGTGGATAAGACTAAGGTGGTGTTCAGGCTCAGATATCCACTACTTTCAGTTTGGCGTTTCCTCGCAAACACCGGCGAACTGCGTGAGTGAAGTAGCAGCTCAGCAGCGCCACCTCTCAGTGGGAGGACCGATCAGTCCGTGACACTGTGCACAGCTCAATGGCTGCAGGAAGGAGGTGTACTGTAACACCTCCTACTGGTACTTTGTAAAAATGTATCAAAACAAAAGCACCTGCTCCTTCTTCTTCTTTAGGGAATCATATGCCCCCATCTCACCCTATCTCTGGTAAAATAACAGTCACATCAAAAACTCAAATTCACAATCTAATAAGAACAGCACCAAGATTATGGGTCACATTATCTTTAACCTCCTGGAGTGATATGACCAGGCGGTCATTTTGCAGGCAAATAACACCTTAACAGATCCCATGTTTTGCGCACAGTGTATGTATTGTTGAACTCACGTAGGAGGTACAGGGTTAATCTCTGTAAAGATTACAAACACTCATTTGTATCTCTGTCAATTAAACTCATCGATGAGGAAACATGAAAGTACATATGGCAATGCTTTTTACAAATTTTATATTGTTTTTATTATTTTTCTTATTGATGGTTTTAATGTCCATGTAATTTTTTATTGTATTTGTCTCAGTGTATTTACTGAATTTTAGTGGTTTTATTATTGTGAATGTTCATATTTGTGCAGTGGTACCCTTACCCCCTTAAATCCGTCACCCCTGACACTCGTCTGCATCTGCTCCACCCTGCCTGCACTCTTTTCTTCACCTCTCTGGTCAAACTGAAGCAAAAATATCAAATGATGTCATATTTCTGAGCCATAGCATATAAAACGAAGTCTTAGTCACAAGGTCTGTTTTAACATGCTGTGTTGTTGCTGAGTTGAACTGTTTCTCTGTTTTCCAGTGAAACTCAGTCAGAAACTCAATCTTTTTTACTCTGTTTACAGCTTCTTTCTTCTTTTTAACAGTTTAGATTGTAAATATTTGTTTTTGGTAATTCATAATAATCAGTTGAACACTAAGATTATGTTGCCTTCTGAAACGCATTTGAGATTTTAGGTTATATCAAAACAAAAATGCTGATGTTTCATGGTGTCTCCCGTTAGGTACTTTACACCTTGAATGCTCAATAAATTGAAACAGTTGCAGTTTTTTTTAAATTGAAACGACGGTTGCTGCTGTAACAATAGAAATTTCCCTCTGGGATCAATAAAGTATTCTGATTTGTCTGATCTGATTTGATCTGATTTCAGTAGGCCTAAATACCGCCACCACCTCTATACCAGTTGGTGGCGGTAATGTTCCATTTCGTTGTTTGCCAACCGCCAATAAAATTGAAGAAGAGAAAGAAGTCGCGCAGCGTGTGATTGGCTGTTTGAGCAGCATGGCGTTTGAATGGGAGCAGGAAGATCTCTGCCAGTTAGCCAACTAGCTTGGAAGTGGTCAACTCCATGTTTTCTTGTCTTGTAGCCACTCACCGACGCTAGTTTGAGTTACACATTTTTAACCGGTTGTTGATGCGACGTTTCATGCTTGACTTACACAAAACATATGACTGAAATAAACTTTGATCAGAATAGGTAAGTACTCGCTGATCTATGCTAAAGCTCTTTACTCAAGCGCTAGCTCGGCGTGAGCTAGCTAGCTAACCAGCCGCTGGTGACTGGCACGTTTTGCGAAACGTATGTTTTTTTAGTGTTTTAGTTGCTATGTTGGGTTTAAGTGTTCTTTTTTCGCTGAAACACAGCCGCTCCCGCGGCTCTCAGTTGGCTTCACGTTGGCTCGGGAGCGCGGTGTCCTCTGACACCCGGGTCAGCTACATCCTGCTGTGATGTGTGAGTATCTGCGCTGCTCAGACATTTTTAAACGTATGACACAGCCACACGAATCAGTGTTTTTGCCAAAGCCACATTTTGTTGTTGTTGGTGGTGGTGGTGTTTTTTTTTTTTTTTTAAAAAGATCAACCTGTTAGCTTTGGGTCTCTAGTTTGTCTGAGGCATGACCTTTGGACTCCTTCACTCTTTGGTTTAATGGAAGAGACTCCGCAACATTAAGCTTTTTGAATTATTGAAATATTCCAAATAAAAAATGACTGCGATATGACAATTTTAATGCCGGTGACCGTTGCCTGTTTGTCCCAGACTTTGCTTTACAAACGTGCATAATTAAGGCCGAGTCATCATGTGGAATCATTTGTAGTTTTGTCATTAGTCAGCAGAATAAAACAGTACTTTGGCAATGTTGTTTTTTTTTTGACATAGCAAATCATCAGAGCTCAACAAGTTTGATCAGAAATATGGGGATTACAGTGAAATTCGGGTTTACGCTGAAGCATTGACCGTTCCTTTCACTGGAACTAAGAGGCTGATCCAACTCCTGAGCGCAACCCCACACCATAATTCCACCTCCACCGAACTTTACACTTGGCACAGTGCAGTCACACAAGTATCGTTCTCCTGGAAACCAGCAAACCCAGAATCGTCCATTCTGTCACTCCAGAGAACACGTCTCCACTGCTCCAGTGGCAGGGCGTCTTACACCACTGCATCAGATACTTTGGATTGTGCTTGGTGATGTAAAGCTTGGAAGCAGTCTACACGCCTAGGTGCTTGGTTTTATAAACCTGGGGCCACGGAAGTGACTGGAATACCTGAATTCAATGATTTTGGATGGCTGTGTGAATACTTTTGGCAACTTAATGCATATTCTAGTAACATTACGAAAGGTAAAAATGCTATAAGGTAACCTAAATTGTTGCAATCAGGAGAATTTTCATCAGGTTTGTCTACATTCACCACAAAACCCCAAATCTAAAGGTGTATCACAAAATGTTTTTCACTATGACTATTTAAATCTTTTTCTTTTAGCTGCTGTTTTAAACACTGTTCTGTTTTTTTTTTTTGTGTGTGTCAGGCAAGAATCAGTCTGATGAGGGGGCACCTACGGCTGGCAGGATGCAGCAGAAAAGGAACATCCAGATCATCGAGTGGGAGGACCTCGACAAAAGGAAGTTCTACTCTTTCGGGTTGTTCATGACAATGACGATCCGGGCCACGGTCTACCCGGCCACACTGATCCGGACTCGACTGCAAGTGCAGAAGGGCAAATCGCTCTACAGCGGCACCTTTGACGCCTTCTGCAAGATCCTGCGGGCGGAGGGGGTACGAGGCCTGTATCGCGGCTTCATGGTCAACACCTTCACACTCATCTCAGGCCAAGCGTACATAACCACCTACGAGCTGGTGAGGAAGTATGTTTCGCAGTATTCCGAGGACAATACGGTCAAGTCGCTGGTGGCGGGGGGCTCGGCCTCCCTGGTTGCTCAGAGCATCACTGTTCCCATAGATGTCATATCTCAGCAGCTGATGATGCAGGGCCAAGGGCAGCACCTCACGCGCTTTCGGCTCGACTCTAACCCTGAGACTGGAAAGCCAAAAAAAGTGTTTGGCCAAACCAGGAACATTATTGCTCAGATTTTTGCTGCTGATGGCTTCAGGGGTTTCTACAGGGGATACGTGGCTTCTTTACTCACATATATCCCCAACAGTGCTGTGTGGTGGCCTTTCTATCACTTTTATGCTGGTAAGTGCAGATTCTTAATCTTGTGGTTGTTATTCGACATCTTATCTTTGTGTCTGTTCTCTCTGTTCTATTACATTTGCAGTGAGAACGAGTCCACCACGAGGTTAATGAAATATCTGCATGTGTAATGTTTTACAGAGCAACTCTCTAAACTGGCTCCCAGCAACTGCCCTCATCTGATTTTACAAGCCATGGCTGGACCTTTAGCTGCTGCTACTGCCTCCACTGTCACCAATCCAATGGACGTGGTCCGAGCCCGAGTCCAGGTAAGTTATTGTGCATCTGTCTTTGCTTTTATTGTGCAGTCATTTGGTGCTCATCTCTTAAATGAATGACCTGCATGATAGAAACCAATAAAAAAAAGCAATTTCAGTTTGTTTAATTTATCTGTGAGGAAAAAGAGAGACATCAACGAATCAGTATTGAATAGATAAAACTTTATTAATCCCTTTATGAAGGTTCCATCAGGGAAATGGATGCTGGCTTGAGATCGGGTGACTGTAGAGGCCATTTGTGTACAGTGAGCTCATTGTCATGTTTAAACATGGTTGAGCTTTGTGACATGGCTGCGGTTATCAGTTGAGGGACATGGTCAGCAACTGTACTCAGGTGCACCACATCACCTCGGACCTGAATTTTTGATGCAGTGCAGCATGGATCAGTGCATTCACAATTTTCACTAAATATGAATATTTGAATATTGCAAATATAAAAGAATACTGCCTTCTGTCAAATGGCCAGCAGAGGGCGGCTCATCTGTTTGCAAAAACAGAGGCCTGTAGGTGTAGAAGTCTTTGGAAAAAGGACCCTTTGGCTTCCTTAGCAGTGTCTTCTGTAAACACTTCTCTCTTTGGGCTAGGGTCTTGGTTTTTAGTTCCATGTCTTATTAAGACATTGCATTGATGCGACATGTAGTTACACTTCCAGGAAGGTGCATGTCCGATGATGTTGATTCAACACAGAGGTCAAAATCAACTGTTAGCCCTGCAACACATTGGCAGCCCGTCCAGGGGTGTACTCTACTTCTCATCTCTGGGATCAGCTGGGATCCAGTCAAAAGGTGAAAAAACCGAGGAACTGTGCTTGGTTTTTCAGATCCACCCTATTCTTCTTTTAGGCCACTCTCTCTGAACCACAGAGGTCATCTGTGAGGTTCAAAGTCGCCTTTCTTCTGCACTCTGTTTGACCTTGGGTGGTGTATAGGTCAAGCTCAGGTCCAGCTAGGAAAAACCAACATGATCCAAAAAAAAAAAAATCTT
The DNA here is from genome assembly GCA_015052665.1 of Apistogramma diplotaenia. Classification (NCBI taxonomy): domain Eukaryota; kingdom Metazoa; phylum Chordata; class Actinopteri; order Cichliformes; family Cichlidae; genus Apistogramma; species Apistogramma diplotaenia. The sequence continues at coordinate 339 of VOQJ01022964.1, read as the reverse complement.
AATAATAATAATAATGCATTAGTCTTATATAGTGCTTTTCTAGACACTCAAAGACGCTTTACAATTTTATGCACTATTCATTCACACCTCACTCATACTTGGTGGTGAGCTACTAATGTAGCCACAGCTGCCCTGGGGCAGTCTGACAGAGGCGTGGCTGCCAGTTTGCGCCTACGGCCCCTCTGACCACCACCGTCACCATTCACACAACCACATTCACACTAGGCAATGTGGGGTTAAGTGTCTTGCCCAGGGACACACGACAGCATGCGCTCAGATGGGGACTCGAACCAGCAACCTTCCGGTTGCAAGGCAAGCGCCCACCTACAGCGCCACTGC
>VOQJ01022963.1:21161-34947 GCA_015052665.1 Apistogramma diplotaenia | reverse complement strand
AATGCCGTATTAAGTTTGTTGTGTTGAAGGATTTTGCCGTACTTCCTCCATGAGGTATTTTTTCATTGCACGCCTTGCAGTTTGCAAACTTGGCATCACTCTCAGACAGTGAAAAATGTCCAGACGGCAGACATGTTTGTTTATGATCTGCTCCCTCTACGCGCCTGCGCAATTTCTTCCCACTGCGGGGGATCGCCGGGGTGATCGGCAATGGAAGGCATTTATCGGAAATTCCGATCACATACTTTTTCACAAAAATCGGCCGATTTTGATCGGTGGCCGATCGATCGGAACACCACTGGTTTGAATCCAACAGCTGCCTGGATTCTACCTGTGCCTGCACAGGTTCTCTCCGACAGTCTAAAGACATGCATGCTAGATTAATTGGTGATTCTAAATTGGCCACTTTCAAACTGGGATCAACCAATAAGCTCAAGGGTTTTCCAGGGCGTGCCTTTTCAGCTCATCATTTGGAACAGCTGATTTTCTTCCCATTTATCACGAATTAATTCCCTTTCTGACAGTAAAACACTGCACGGGAGTCATCACACTGACCAAACACTGAACAGCTCAGCAGCAGCATTAAAGTTGCAAAAAAAAAAAAGGTGCAAAATCTCCATTCAAAAGCCTTTTCTAAACATGCAAAAAATTGTAAACCCATGAAGTGTCAAAATGGTGTTAATACAGATTTGGCTTCCTCAAAAATACAAGCACAAAGTGGAGCAGTACTTTTTAGGTGCACACATTTATGCACAACATTGTAATACAGCTTCTTTTTGCTCCAGAAAGGCTGAAACTGTTCACCATCGTTTATTTGGCTCAAGCAAATTAGCCCGAGCTTGTTTGAGTTTGTTGAAAACTGGAGAGATGATGAATGCAGAGTTCTTTGCAGCATACAGTCACTTGTGATGCCTGTAAACCCGCTATTACATACATCTTTGCAGTAATTCCAGCTTCAGTGCGTTTTTGATTTTGTTGAAGTGTGCATGGCTGGAGATATTATAGTGTGTATTATAGTGAATTGCTGGTGTTTTTTCCTTGTGTTTTACTGGCTGGCAGTGCTTCAGATGGCAACTCTGGTATTTGTTGGTGCCTGTTTTCAGCAGAGGTAACATTGTGCTTTAGATCAGACCAGCATTGCTACACCAGTGACTTTGTTTATCGACAACAATTTGGAATTTAACATCTTTTTGTTTAATGGTTCCTCTGACGGATGCTTATTTTTGCAGTCTATTTAAGTTTTGATATGAAAGCAGTGCTGATGCTGCTTTGACCTTTTTAGGAAAGTCTGTCCCCAGATTTTAGCCGTATGATTAATTGGATGAGAGTTTTTTTTTATATTTGTCTATTAAACAGAGTTGCAGAGTAAGCTCAGATAAGGAGCAGAAATCAGTGAGATAGCCCCCACCCTCCAGCGAAGGTTCAGCTAAAGTGCAGTGAGATTATGGGAGGGGCTATCACTGCTTGCCTGCTTCTCGCCTCGCTTTCTCACTCATATCCATTCTCTCGTGCATCAATCGTCTCCCTTCCCTACATGCTCTGTTTTTTGTTACATTTGTCGTCATCCTGTCTTTTCACCCCTGCTCTTTCAGTTCCGGCACAAATATCACTGATGTGTTCTATCCATTTCCATCATTCGCCATCTTTCTTCAGCCACCACCTCTGTTTTGTTTTTGAAATGAGGGAGGACGTGAGAGAACTGACGGAGGGAGTGAAGTCATCGTCATCCCTAATAGGAAATCGGAAGGAAACAGGAGAGGCAGGGAGGGAAATGTAGCTGCAGCATGGCTGCGTTGTGCATCTCTCGCCGCTGCTGTTGAGTTGATGTAGTACAGCAGGACTCAGGATTTAATGGGGAAAAAATCAATCTTGATTAGAAGAAAAAACTCTGCAGCAGGCATGTTTCTCTCTGCTGTTCACTTCCCTCGGGGAATAAATCGCTGTTCTTTGCCATATTTGTTCCCTTGTTTTTTGTCCCTGTGAATTTTGCACATGAACTGAAAGACAAGCCAAGTGAGCGCTTTCTCTTCACTTCCCACCCCCTCCCACTGCTCCCAGTCCAGTCAGAGGTGTGAAAGTGGGAAGGTGTGGAAGGCGCAGTAAGAGTGAATAAAAAATTTTTGAAGTGCCTGGCAATCTAAAGCTTATTATAATTCATTCTAAGCTTGAGCCTTGGCTTCATCTGTCTCGCTCCTCACAAAGTTTGCATCTTTTCAACAAAGAATTTTCTTCTGAAAAAAGCTCAGTTCGTTGCTCCAGAGTGAGACATTAACTGGATGGATGCAAATAAAAATTGCTGCAGATATTCTTGAAAATTTTTGAAGCTACTTTTTGTGCTACCAAAAGGTTTGCATTTTTTCTACAGTATGAGCGTTTTTCATTAACTAGAATTTTCAGCATCTTTTTTCCTGAGAATATCTAGAATTTAACTAGATATACTAATACGAGATATTCTAATATGTAGTATACTTCAATATCTTTAAGGATCCGTGAGTAAAGTTATTTTTATAGACTTTGATTTATCATACTACATGTTATTAATGTGTGTAACTCAGTTGGATAACATGTTCTGACCCCAAAGAGCAGTTTGATGCTTAAATGTAAGAGATGGGGTCTAAAATGCTGACTAAATCTCAGCAAAAGCCAATGTGTTGTTTAATAAATCAAATATAATCAATCAAAAGGGCATCTTTTTAGTTCTCTTTGTATTTCCAAGTGTTTCCTTGCTGAGCCACAGTGAAGGGGTGGTAACAAAAAAGGCTCAGCGACTCTGATTAACTGAAATTGAAAAGCCATTTGAAAGGTTTTAACACTGTGGTTTTTGCCCCTCCATCTGCCTTCTCCATATCTAAGGAATCCGCATGGGGCATTTTCAGATATGACAGCCAACCCAGTAAGTGTTTATAATAATGCCTGAAATCGCCACGTTCCCGATTGCCTGTTAGAGGCACGTTAACCTCTTTTGGCCTCTGAAGAAGTCTCCCTCCTGCTCGGCTTCCATTTTCCATTATGCTTCCATTTTGCGGCTGTCTGCTCCCCTGGGTTGGTAGTTCTGTTAGCTCTGCTCACATTGTGTGCTGTCATACTTTAGCAGCAATATGGCTGCTACAGTCTCCCCACCATTTCATGCCCAGGAATGATAATGAGTAGTTTCAGGACGCCTTGTTTTGAAGGACTGACTACAAATCAGGGAAAGTGAGACAGAGAGAGAGAGCGAGACGGGGGAGAGTGAAGGAGAAAGGTAGAGGTGAGGAGCGTAATGTTGGGATGGATGAACATGGAAACAGAGTCAAGTCATTATAGGGGACAACTGGAAGTGATGTTGCAAGGACAAGAAGGACAGAGTGGACAGGCGAGATGTGCAATGTACAAACAAGTTGGAGAGAAAGAGGCATGGTGATCATGTGACAGAGAGAGGGGGTGATGTCATCTGCTCGTTAAAGCAGCTGTATCCTGACATCCAGGTTACTTTCACATCTCTCCATCTCTCTCTCTCTCTCTCTCTCACACACACACACACACGCACACACACGCATACACACAATTATCTGTTGTTTAGTTCAGGTTGTGCGTCTTCTGTGTTGCATTTGGCCAAACTGACGTCTGTATTCTCTGAAAATTCAAAAATACTAGAAAACCAGCAGCAGCCAGAATATTTTGCTGCAGCCATTCGATTAATAATTGTAAAGCAAATTTATCATCACCCATCTTGACTGTAGAGAAATTATGATCATTTATCAAAGGCCATGTATTTTGTGCATTTGCCACCAGCTTCAATGTCACTTTCAAGACGAAATGTTGAATGGTTTTTTATTTAGCAAACATGCGAAATAAACCGGCTATACATCATAAATTGTCTTCATAATTCTTTAATGAAATCATGGCTTTATTGTTTGAATGTGGTTATGATATAAATAATAATAATGATGTAAGAATAATGATAATACTGTACTTAAAGATTACTGGACACATGCATTTGACAGGTTGGTTTTTATTAAAAACAACAAATATGAAGTAGAGAATCAAAAAGCTAATCGCGGGTTGTGTATTTGAATTCCATTTTGTAGATGCTGTGTTTTAATGAGCAACACATTTTCTCTGTGCCACCAGTAACATAAAAAAACATGGCCACTGTTGTTTTGTCAGTTTGGGGGACTCTTGTGTTCCTCTCCTTTAGTTGTTGTTTGAGCTATGAGTCACCTCCCATTGGGTAATCCTAAAGATTGTCCCTGCTGCGTTCCTCCGCCTTCACTCTGGTCTCAGCGTCTGTAATTACTCTGAGACGTTATAAAAATGTTCACATGACTGACATTTTGCGGGCGATGGGATGCTCTGTTGACCATAGAAGGAACTGGTGTCTGTTTGTAACATTCTATCCATCCTTTAGCATTCTTTGTGGTCTTGTTTAGATTTTCCCCAAAGTAACTCATCTAACCGACCGACTGGTTGACTGACAGGTCGGGCGGCTCACCTGCTGGGTGAGTAGCTGGATAGCTGCTGGCTTACTGCGGGTCTGCTTCTGATGAGTGGATTAACAGAAGGACTGACTGGCCAGCAGTCTGGTTTGCTGGCTTCCTGACTGATTGGTTGGCTGCCTGCCTAGCCAAATGACTGGCTGCTTGGCTGGAGCAGTAACCAACGGGCTGCTTGATGGACGGTGACTCAAGGGATTGGCTTGCCGGCTGCCTGACCGACTGACCCCATCATCTTTATGACAGTCAAAGCTCCTTCTCAAGCCTTTAAAAAGTCTCAATATATTAAAATAAATGTAGGCTAACTGTGAACGAGCTTTCATTTTTAGCTGCAGGAAACAACAGAGTAAATAGAGCACTTTTACTTATTAGCAGCTAAGAGTGCGTCCACATGACTGACAGCATAAAAATGACTTATTTTAAAATGATCATAAACGTGTTTGCTGTCAGTTCGCTATCCAAACATTATGTTTACTGGGTGTTCTGTATATCAGAGATAGTGAAACTGAGCTGCTGGCTTTTACGTACCTGATGAGGTCGTCAGTGAACGCATCTCTTATCTTTAAATGCTGAAGTCTGGCAGAAATGCCCTTTAACTTCTGGGTCGGATTCAGAAATGGTAGCAGCCATCAGCTGCCTGTCATTTGTTGCTTCTGCAGTTCTCGATAAGACGTGCATGCTTTAGTTTCTTCCAGCTTCAACTTATAACACTGAGCCTGCCATTAAAGTAAAAAGCCACTCTTATCCTCTTTGACAAGCAAGTGGAATTTGACAGCCAGCAGAGTGAGGTAGCTACCTGCAGGGATAAATATAAAGGTCTTGGCAGTCATCAAGTAGCATTAACTTTTGAGCAGGAAGAAACATTTACTGTAGTTGCATTAAAAATGATGTTTAATTGGCCACTGCCGTCTGATATTATTTGGACATTTTTTCTATGTAACTGTTTTCAGCGCAGCTCCATCCGTGATACAGTAACAAGTCATCTAAAAGTGTGAGTTGTTGTCTTCAGTGCAGAAATCTGGCTCTGATTTGCTCAGAAAACTACAGACTTGCAGTTCCTGTTTCTCTTTGTGTCTTCTTTCAAATCTGCTCATCGCCGTTGGGTTCTTGGTTGAGGTCAACATACTCTGATTTTGAACTTTACCACTGACCTTACTAATTATCGTATTAGCATCTTGCATTTGCAGGCTTAAATAGCCAGGGGGGGGGGTGTTCACCTGGAAAGTTGTTCTGCAGGTACTGGAAGGTCGGGGGTGATTTTAATATTACATTCAAATCATGTCGCGCTTAGCACCCAGTTTTTGTATTTAGGTCAAGGCACTGTGCAGAGCGGTCAAGTTCTCCCCTCACCAATGAAGAACAACCATTTCTTTGTGGATGTTCTTCTAACTGTGGCCACAAAATTATTGTCTAGCACAGTTTTTATTATAGATTAAATATAGGAGGTGGTCTAAAAAGTGAACATCATGTGACTTAAACTTGCATTTTTTTCAAACAGCCAGTGGGGGTGACTTTTATGGTTGCAAAAAGAAGTCCACTTGTGTAGAAGTTTATGGGAAAACAGCCCTCGGCTCCCTTGATCTGTGCCTTCAGTAGACCGCTTCCTCATGACTTTATGGTCCTAGCTGCTAGTTTCTAGTCTTACTAGCATGATCATCATTTTAGACATTATAGTTCCCATTAGAGTCATAAAAGAAGGTTGAAGAAGGCTTCTGGCCAGTCAGATGTTGGAGAATGATGATAGTGTGGAAAGGGGTGTCTACACACTTTTGGGTTTGTTGTGTATTCTCCGGAAAAGTCATTACTATTATTCTCTATAAAACAGAGCAATTCCCAAGGTAATATTTTTGCAATAGAACCGAAGTGCAACAACAGTGCCGAGAGTGGTAAATAGAGTTGCAACATCAGCGCGATACATATTAAAATGCCCCAAGCTTCTATGTGGACAGCCATGCACTTTACCCAGCAGTTCCTCGGGGCCTTTTCTTTGTGGACGTTCGATGCTGCCGCAGTTTGCTAACGAGTCCAGGCCGCAGCTCCTGCTTATCAAGCGGGCGTCATAAGAGTGAAAATGTCACATCATGTCAGTCCCGTTTGGGTTGCTAGATCAAACGCATGGGTTTGTCTAAAGCAAAACACTCACCAGCAAATGTCACACAGCTTTGTCACAGTGATTGAGAAATAATCACTGGATCTTTTTATGTGCCTGAACATGTGACTGAGCCTGTACTGTAATATCCTGAGTGTGACTGGGAGATATGGGGGTTTATTTGGCTCGGTCATCATTTTGAGTTCAGGCTGTGTCTGCATGTTTGTTTGGAGCGATATCCATTTATTAGACTTGTTTGGACACTGTGTTCTTGCCTGGCCCTGCCTTTCATAAGTAGATGGAAAGCCATCAAACGGCTTTTATTTTTGTTTTCACTATCAAGAACAACCTGGTTTAGTTACAGCCCATATTTTTGACTATCCTAGGCCGAACCTTACATGGCAAAGAAGCCTTAAACATAGTGAAATGTGTTTTCTACTATTATTTTGAATAGTAGGATACCTTTCAGCTGTAAATCTGTTGTTCTTTACAACCATGTAAAGGCTGCACTTTAAAATGCTGTCAGTCGATAAAGCAGTAGTCAGTCAATTTTCACATATTCAAATTATGTATGTGTTAAAGTAGTTCAAAATGTTGGTGATCATTGGTGTAAAGTGTATAAGTTGAACACTTACAGATATCATTATTGTCATTTTATGGTACGGTGTATGTAAATTTATGATATTCAGAAGTATTGTCCATCGCTGTCATTTATAAAAGCTGTAAAATAAGATGGTTAAAATTTATGCCTGCTCTAAAGTTACATTGTATTCTGCTTACTGGACCAAGTCAAGTGGGTAAAAGACTTGTAGTGAGCTGTGGGAGGCACACTTCACCACCATAAGTTGTGATTCATAAGCAAAACGGACAAAAACTGAATGCACTTTGCAAACGCTCATAATTTTTTCCAGATTATCTGATCGTGAATAATTGACTCTGAGTTTCTTGGTGTTGATCTTCTATCCTTCCTGTGTGTTTCCACAGGCCAAAAGAAAATAGGCCATTTATTGTTAGCTTGGATCTACTCAGTTCAAATAATTGCTTCCCAGCTGACTCACAGGCAACAATAGTGTCTTAACTCCCTCTTTCCACCTTTTTCTCATAGGATGAAGAGGAGGAAATTAAGTTGGAAATCAACATGCTGAAGAAGTACTCCCATCACAGAAACATAGCCACCTACTACGGCGCCTTCATCAAGAAAAGTCCACCTGGTCATGATGACCAACTCTGGGTGAGTTTATGGTGCCATTTTTATAATGACAGCAAAGTGTTGCAGGTTCAATTTCCCTGAAAACTTAATATATCAATCATTCTTCAATCTGTCTTTATCAATCACAGTGTCTGAACTGTTAATATAACTCAATGGACCAAAACACGAAGAATCCTAAATGATTATTGAGCCACAAGCAAAGGGAGTAATGAATTTATATTCAAACAAGAACTATAAGATGACTTAACAAATTTTAATGTTACATACATAGATTTTTACTGTCATATGGTAGAAAGTATTTTGATACTATAATGAAAAGGCTAAAAAAAAACAAACCTCGGGGATAATAAGGGGTTCCCCTATCAAATGTGTCACGACAGACAAGGGGGCTGTTAGGCTACATTCACGCTGCAGCCTGAAGTGACCCAAATCAGATTTTTTTGCTCCTATGCGACATGTACCTGATTTTTTCATGATAGTCTGAATAACACGGATCAGATTTTTTCAAATGCCTGGCCACTTGGACATGTGGTCCTAAATCCGATATATATTTGTTTTTTTTCAAATGCGACCCGAGTCTGAACGGCCACGTCACATTTACCCGACCTGCACGTCATTGATACTCAACAAATGTCACAATTCTGCGTCCTGCTACGCAGAAGCAGAACCCGCCCCCATACAACCATGGCGGACCATCCATGTTCACTTCAGGAAACAGTGGGCACGCTCACCTAATTGTGGCCTCTTTAAGGTTCATTTGCAGTTCACACAGGAGATCACATACAAGTCGCATATATTTGGAAATGTGAATGACCACAAAAAAAAATCTGATTTCACAAAACATCTGAATTCAACATTAAGCCTGCAGTGTGAACGTAGCCTTACACACCAGTAAGTCACCAAGCTCTCCCAACAGATTTGGGGTTTTATGCTGCTGTATGCAATGGTTTTTTTTTTTCACTCATTCAGTTCACACCCTTAAGTTTTCTCCAACATTACAGCCAATACAGCCCCACATATATGAAGAGCAGTTAAAGAAGGGACAGCAACACTAAACCGAAACAGATTTCTAGAAAAGAGCAACAAGACGGTGTGGATTAAATAAATGGTGCATAAATTTGAAACCAAAGGATGAGAGTCAATGAGAAAGAGGAGAAGCAGAGGAAAAAAAATCAGGAGGTGGAGAACAGCAGCAGGAGAAATTTACAGCTGGTCGTTTGTCGAAGGCAGGATTACCTCGTTTTATGACCCGGCAGCTCTGCTGTTCCTGGAGAGGAGGAGGGATCTCACTCCCGCTCCACACAGCCCTGTATTTGTTTTTACAGCTGCTTCCACGACCCCTTTTACAGCCTCCACTGTTGTGGCTTTATGCTGTCTGCCGTGTGTGGGGGTGAGATACAGCGTGTGTGCCTGTATTATGATATTCATATTCTTTATTGACCACCACTTAAGCAAGACTACTGTCAAGAAGATCACTTAATGTCTCTGAAGCAGATGTCCTTGGGTCAGCAAGTAAGGCACACTGTAGCAGAAGCGTAATGACCACTAGGATGTAATGCACAATGCAGGTGAATACAGTCAGGGGTCGGCCTCAGTGGAGTTCATATTTATCAAAGCAACAGGATCTTCATAATCGGTCCTGCTTTCATTATATGTGAGTGTATTTAACGTTTTTTCTTCACCCAGATGAGAATATCCGTTTCTACCACACATCAGAAAAACATATCTGCAGCCTGTAGAGCCCTGCTATAGTTGAATAGCATTTAATGGAGTTACACAATTGTATGTTGTGTTTTGCCTGGAAGAGTTTCGCCTAATGCACTGCACAGCTGGGGATGGCACATGTGTAGCGTTAAGAATTGATTTGATCAGCCCCCAACCTTCAACAGTCAACTATTCAGAGGCACACTTCACATTATAACTTTAGTGTAAAACAGTGACTACGCTACATGAGATTTGACTGATTCTTTTCTGCATTTAGATCTTATGTGTCAGCTGTTAAAGATGCTGTCTGAGTCTCCTACATCTGTGCTTTTATTACTGCTTTTCTCTTTTGCATCACAACCACATTTCACAATAGCCAGTTGGTTTCCCGTCTCAATCACGGCACGGGGTAAACTGGTAGAAGTGATTACCCCCGATTACCTTTCGCTTCTTCTGCCGTGTTACAGGATACTCTGAAGTGCTATACGGCACTCCAGAAGATTTGCATTCACATCAGGTGTGGCGGCTTACATGTGAAAATGTAAAGTTAACAGGGAGCACTGAGTTTCTCAGTGATACATTTGTTTGCTGAAGGTAATCATAATATTATTTATTCCCGGATTTGAGAAATCCCTGTGACACAGCACAGGAATTTTCCATTGAACACAACCAATAGCAAATAGATGAAATGAAGTAGAATCGATCAATAACATAAAATACAATAAGACAGTATTCAATAAGTTCAAATATAATAGCTCCATAATGTAAAAAATTACACAAATGAAAGCTGTGTAATTAAATAGAAAAAATAAAATAAAAAGCTCATTAAGTACAAAACCTAAATGAAAAACAATTAAGCAAATTTAAAAGCATAAAATACAATACAGTAATACACAATTAACTGCTTAATGGCACAAATAACAGTAAAATTCTGCATGTGGTGTCTTAAGCTGATTTGTGGTTGTTGTGTGTTATAAATGCATCTCTCCTTCACCTCCCCTCCAGCTGGTGATGGAGTTCTGTGGTGCTGGCTCCATCACAGATCTGGTGAAGAACACCAAGGGAAACTCGCTGAAGGAAGACTGGATCGCCTACATCTCCCGAGAGATCCTTAGGGTCAGTCATTTTTCGCATTCGGCCACCAACAACGTCGCTAGCTTACATTCTTTGTTGTTGGTGTACAGAAATAGGTCACAAAAATTCGGGCTTAAAAGGTTAACTTGTGAACTTAATCCAAATCCACTCGTGTGCCCGTATTTCTAATATGTTGCTCTATTTTACCTTCATCTCAACAGGGATTAGCTCACCTGCATGCTCATCATGTCATTCACCGCGACATCAAAGGACAAAACGTGCTGCTGACTGAAAACGCTGAAGTCAAGCTGGGTGAGTCGGTTGGGTTCAGACTGGGCCTGTAGACGGGGAGTGCTCCCGCTCTGAGGTTTGGACGGCTGCACGGAAAAACGATTGCACCAGCAGATCTGAGTCAGCACTGTAGCGGTGCCAACTAGAGCTCCCTCATAGCCGGTGTTTTGTTTTCGAATGTTTCACATGATCGCTCGGCTGCAGGCCTGTGCAGAAGTCAAATCCTTATGAGATATATCATGTAATATCTGAATGTAGGTCCAAAATTTGGCATTCACTCAATTTTATTATTAAGAGGAGACTCAAGATTTCTTCTGATCACAAAAATGTGTCACAAAAATGTCTGGCAACAAAACTACCCAGAGTCTTTCTGACATTTATTTGATTTCATTTAGGAAATATAGAAGAATCTGTTTTGAGTTTTGGAGCTTTAGTGTCCAATTGTGGTTATCTATAAATAAGCCTCACCGGGGTTTTAACTTGCAGAGAAAAGTTTTACTCACAAACCTCTGCATGAAAATAGCTCCTGTGTTCACCAAACCTGTGTGAAACTTCCACCAATCAGTTGTATTTTTATTTGCTGAGTTATATACAATTAGATTAGCATTTGTCCACCCTGTGTGACCTTGTTTATTACTGTCCTGTGACACAACGTTAAACAATGCGTCTCCACTGTGGCTACAATAAAAAGCATTGGTGTGCAGCTAAAAGGAAAGCAGCATCTTGACCTTTTACGCTCAGCTCCAGACTCAAGCACGGGTGACGTCAGCATCACAAGAATGGAGAAAATTTGTATTTAACATGGGGGGGGCGGATTAACTTCAGTGGCCCCTCTCACATGGGCTGCCTTCACGCAGGATCTGAACTGTTCTAGTCGTTTTTCTGTATTTTAATGTTTCTTTTGTCTTTCAGTGGACTTCGGTGTGAGCGCTCAGCTGGACCGCACGGTAGGTCGACGGAACACCTTCATCGGGACGCCATATTGGATGGCTCCAGAGGTCATCGCTTGTGATGAAAACCCTGATGCTACCTATGATTACAGGGTGAGCGCACCAAACGGCATCTGGTCTCATATGTTAGTGGGCAGAATGAGTTCGTAACAGTCAAATGTTACGAGCTCATGATGATCTGCGTGGTGGGAAACGTCGTAGATTCATGAATTTTTTTAACTAAGAAAGACAACAAAACATTTGTTTTCATTTTCAAGTGATTTACAACTAAGACTGTTCTTTCATTTCTGTGACATGTGTAACTAGGAAAAGCACACACACCTTTTAATGAATCTTAACCATGTGTTTCAGAGTGATCTGTGGTCCTGTGGAATCACAGCCATTGAGATGGCTGAAGGAGCTCCTCGTAAGTAAAATGCTAACTGTGCTTGTTTAATATTTCAAAAAAAAAAATTAATTACATATTTAGTAGAAACTGATACTTTTACAATGAAGAAGTCATAGATTGACAGGTGTGACAAGAACTCTATCGAATGTGCTTTGTGTCATGTTAATGTTGAAACCTTAGCCTTTACTATCAGTTTGAATTTTCTATGTCTTGCTAATTTTTATGTTGGCAGTTCAGATGCAGAAACAAATTTAAATGTATGTATTTTTTGGTCTAACTGATCTCTCTTTGGTGTCTCTCCTGTTGTTTCCTGCAGCTCTGTGCGACATGCATCCAATGAGAGCCCTCTTCCTCATTCCCAGAAACCCTCCTCCTCGACTCAAGTCCAAAAAATGGTGAGATGTTTTCCATCTTTTATTCTTGATATCAGAAAACAACGCACATCCCATCTCCATACATGACATTTAAATGCCCTCGTAGGTCAAAGAAGTTTTTCAGCTTCATTGAGAGTTGCCTTGTGAAGAATTACACCCAGCGCCCTCCCACTGAGCAGCTGCTGAAACATCCCTTCATTCGGGACCAGCCCAACGAGAGGCAGGTCCGCATCCAGCTCAAAGACCACATCGACCGAACCAAGAAGAAGAGGGGCGAGAAAGGTGAGTCTAGGAGGAAGATCTATTCGTGTCCTCTATCTGTGTCTCAAGCAAAACTTGTATGTAGCTTCATCATGTTCACAGAAACTTAATTGCTCCACTTGATGAGCATGGAGTAAAAGTTAACTAATAGATGAACATCTATAATAACTTACTACAGTAGCTGCCGTGGCAAAAGGAGTCATTTTATGAACTCTTTATTTTTAAATTATTTTCTGTTTAAGGTCTGCAGGACTTTAATGAGAGCTCTTATTTTGTTGACCATCTGCAGATGAGACAGAGTATGAATACAGTGGCAGTGAAGAAGAGGAGGAAGAATCATCTGAGCAAGAAGGAGAACCAAGGTATATATGTGTGTGTGTGTGTGTCTGTCTGTCTACACACTCTCAGTACTCTTACAATGGAAGGTCACATGATTACACTCTTGAAATAAAAAGTATTTTATGATGTCACGTGTGTTAGTTTCTACACGCTCCTCATTGTGTCTCTGTACAGTTCCATAGTCAACGTGCCAGGCGAGTCGACCCTGCGTCGTGACTTCATACGTCTGCAGCAGGAGAACAAGGAGCGTTCTGAGGCCCTCCGCCGCCAACAGCTCCTCCAGGAGCAGCAGCTCCGTGAGCAGGAGGAGTACAAGCGCCAGCTGCTGGCTGAGAGGCAGAAACGTATCGAGCAGCAGAAGGAGCAGAGGAGACGGCTGGAGGAGGTGAGCGTGGAGACTTCATAACAAGTTTTTATGTTAATAGAATAAACACAGCACTGTAGTCAGACTGTGTGCTTAGAAGAGGCTGTGTAATCTATAATGGTTGGAGTTTACAAGTTTTATAAGTTATAATTTTAACTCCCCAGTGTACTTACAGAGATCTGCCCCAAAATTTGCTTAAATAATCATTTAAAGTATAATTTATTTATTATTAATTATTACAGGATTCCTCTCAGCATTTACACTGAAAGT
>VOQJ01022963.1:6965-19237 GCA_015052665.1 Apistogramma diplotaenia | reverse complement strand
AGAGGTATTTAAAATAAAAAAAGGGTGTTTGAGGAACGCCCCCCCCCCCCCCCCCCCAAAAAAAAAAAAAAAGGTAAATGAAGCAGCAGCCAATTTAAACATGCTCAAAAATTCACTGGCACATATAAATTCACTGCAGAGGTGTTCGGCCTCTGTGGGAAGAGAGAAAAGAATGTTTTAGCTCATGCTTTCGTTCTGCTCGTACAGCTCAAGGCTCTGCTTTTGATTCATGACGGTGCTTGTTGATGAATCAGACAGCAAGAAGCCACAGTTGAACACCGGCCACGTCAGTAAAATATCGGCGTACATGTGCGCTCCTGTTCTGATAGAATTTGTACAAACATCATGCGTCATCATACGCGAGCTGCGAACTGCCGTCCTGCAGCTTTCCCTGCACCTTGTCACAACTCGCCAGCAGACAGAAATCAGTGTAATTTCTTCATCTGTCTGCTTAGAGATCCAAGTTTTTTTTTATTTTTAGAAAACCACACTGCCTGTCAGGCTTTAACTTTTACACTGATTAAGATATCCAGCATTAATGCAGTCCTCGAAATGATGACATGTCATCTTCCTTGTCAGTTCAGTTCGGACACCTCTGTAGTGTTTATGTTTTCCCTCCTCAGATAACTAAGACTTTGTTGCCCTAACCTAAACTAGTTCCATGTCCATCCAAAAATACATGTACATCAAGTTTGAAGATCTCCATGGCGTGACGGAACACACACTTGAGGAGTTTCAGCAACATTAGGCATGTAAACATGTGCATTTTAACTGAGGATTGTGTGAGATTTGTAGAGTTTGTAGTGCTTTTTGAGCCAGAACCAGTTTTATACACTTTTACAGTGGCTTAATTGCTCTGCCCCAGAGGCTGCCACTTGAGTGGCACCAAAGGCAGTTATTGTTTGGTAAATGGTGGAAAATTTGGAGCAATAAGCACATACGCTATACAGCAGCGTACCGATGGGTTTTAACCCTCTCAGGTGAGTGAGTGGTCTGATGTCTCATTTCTTACCAATCTAGGTCAAATGAAAGTATTAATACTGTGCCAGTCATGCAGCTTCTAGTTCAGCACTGATGAGGAAACAGGAGGCCAGTCTCTTGTATGACTTGACAAAAGTCATTATTAGGACAGTGAGCAGGTTTTTTTTTTTTAAAAAAACTCGCCTCCTGTGTCCACCTCCAGCAACAACGACGTGAGCGCGAGATGAGGAGGCAGCAGGAGCGCGAGCAACGCCGGCGTGAGCAGGAGGAGAAGAGGCGCATCGAAGAGATGGAGCGACGCCGCAAAGAAGAGGAAGAGCGCAGGAGGGCCGAGGAGGAAAAGAGGAGGGCCGACCGAGAGCAGGTACGAGGGAAACGAGACGGACAAAAATGTGACACTTAAAGATTTTTTTTAAACTTGACCCTCCTGAGACCCTCAGTCCACATATGGCGACATGACTTGTTCATAGAGGAAGCTTAGCTTAGATGGACCTGATATGTATATAATCACAAATATCTAGGAGAAATTAAAAAGTCAAACAGGAGCTCAAGTCTCAGGAGGTTAATTAGAATTTGTGGATCTTGGATGAATTTTTAAACCTACCTCAAGCTGCTTATTGTTACATTTGTTTATCCTGCTACATTTACATATCATTTATATGTTGTTTTATTGATATTTCACTGATGGCTGCTGACTGTTTGATTGACAGGAGTATATCCGTCGACAGCTTGAGGAGGAGCAGAGGCACCTGGAGATCCTGCAACAGCAGCTCCTCCACGAACAGGCCATGCTTCTGGTGAGTCATGTTCAGGTTCATTTTATTTCCTTTTTATCTTGTTTTTGTTTTTTTCCCCCCAATACGTCTCTCAATCGAATGCTGCTTAATGCTGTTTCCATCTGTTTCTGTGTCCCGAGCGGTTATGTTTTAATGTTTCCACAGCTCCATAATGCAGATACTTTATTCCTCCGTTACTCAAGTTTTCCTGATTCCATTCGCTTTCTGTGCTAAACTTTAAATTCTAAACTTCAACAAGTTTTTAGGAATAACTTCTGACTTTTGTAAATCTGAGGGGACCCATTAATGGTTGAGGTCAGAATATAATGAGCACTCTCAGGTTTTTGCTGGGGAAGTCAGGATGTTTACAAGGCTCTTAGTGATGATGATGTCATCACTAGGAAACCAGTCATCCCACGGAAAGACAGGGTTTCCCCTCCATCCAGATTGTTAAAGGGTCAGAGAGGTGATACTGATACTAAAACCATGTTATTTTCTTTGTATTTTTAACGGATTCTGTTTCTCTTGGGGGTTAGAGAGGATATTCACATAATAAAAGGATGTGAGCGATCATGTCCTCACTTCCAGTTTCAACCATTACTTAATCTTTGACTGTGTGACTCCTGCAGAGTCACCATTCATAAACTGTAGTGTGCAAAAACAAGTTTCTGAGCTGATTCCTATTTAAAGTATTAAGCATTTAATTTGTAGGAATAAATGTTATGTGTTTGAATAAACAACCTCTTGCTATATATAGATGGAGCTTCTGGCACAACTGTCCGAGTACATAAAACTGTATTAATGCTTCAGTGGTTTAATTGCTTTTCTCCACAGCGGACTAACAGGCGTGCAGTTGGACATATTTTTCCACCACAATATGCTGTTGCATCAGTTGGTTTTGTTATATTTTTTTTAGGTAATATATGAAAATTATTCAGGTTGGTAGAAAGATTGAGGAGGACTGAACACTTTGTCTAACCTTTAAACTTGCCTCCCATTTAAAGTCTCCACTAAAGCCTAATTTAGCCTGAATCTCAATGTTTTAATGGAGCACACACACATACACAGCCCATGTCACACTGTGAGTGGAACTGATGGGGTCTAAAAAAGGTGAAAAATCTGTGCCTTCTGAGGGGCTGTAGCATTTGTTCGTTCCGCATACGAATTATATTCTAATTTTACCATAAAGGGTTCCATTGAGCTTAGTGATGCAGCCATTTCCTAGTGAGACTGAAATTGTTGTTCAGTCCCTTCTAACCATAAAGAGCTGCATCTAACATTCTGAGGACCTGAGACACTCACCCTAATAGAAACTGGGATATAAAGCCATCTGCACCATGTTTGTTTACTCCTGTGATGTAACTGCTCACAGTTACAGGATGTATATTGCCATAAAAGTAAGAAATTACTTAAAACCCTTGCAAATATTAAAATACAGCCGCCAACAACAAAGTACCCTCTCCTTCTCTGATGCTACCTCCCACACAATTATCGCTGCAGTCACTTCTGGCAGGTGGATTTGACATGTGACTCCAAATTGATAGCAGCTATAACAATGTGGGGTCCCTTAAAGTATTTAAAATAACTCTTTTGGACACAGATTTTATCTGCTAGTGTTTTTGGTTCAACTTGACCCTCCCTGTACTCAGGAGTATAAATGGCGGGAGCTTGAGGAGCAGCGGCAAGCTCAGAAACTTCAGAGACAGCTGCAGCAGGAGCAGGCCTACCTGCTGTCCCTTCAGCAAAACCAGAACCTCGACAGTAGCAAAACAGCCCAGGAACAGAGCACCAAACCCCCACAGAACCCTGAACCCGACAGGGTAAAGCCCCTGCAAGCCCCTGAACAGGAAACAACTAAACAGCCACAGAACCCTGACTTTGAGAAGACGCGGCCCAGTCCAGGCTCCAGTCTGGAAAAAACTACAGAAACCAGGCTGCCTGTGGCTGACCTTCAAGGCCCTCCTCCTGATTCTGAGCCAGTCAGAGAGGTGAACCTCACGACCTGATGAAACACAGTGACTGCTGTAAACTGCTTCCTTTGCTTGTGTGTTCTCACTCCCGCTGTCTTTGGTGTATTGTGTGTAGATGGTGATGGTGAGCTGATGGTGTGGGATGAATTGCTTTGTAGATGAGCTCTGTAACTAAACTCACGTCTAATAATTGAACAGGTCCATGATGCATATATGCTCCTGTTTTACAGCACCAACAGCAGCTATGCTCTTATTTAGGTGAACATAAATATAATGTTGAGCTCAACTAAGGACAAATTTTCAGTCCAAATAATATCAAAGATCTTTTCAAACTGATTTTGGAGGAGCAGTGGCAGAAACTCCAGAGACAGCTGCAGCAGGAACAGGCCCACCTGCTACTGCTGCAGCATATCAGGTAACTCAGTGACATACTCATGTCATCCCAAAAAGAACTGATGTCATTAGTAAACATTTAGAAAACATTTGAACCTTAATTCAAATCCCTAAGGAAAAAAATCCACTGTCTGCTCTAACTCAATGAAAGAAATTTATGTATAAATAGCAACAAACTAATATCTATAGGTTTAGTATATTTATGTTGCAGTCCAACTAAAGAAACTTAACATGGCCCCTTTTTCTTCCCATGATTCCTTTAGACTTCCTGAGACATAGACTGCATAAAAAAGATGTCGCCTTTAAGTTCGAAAAGTACAGCCAATGTTGAAGTGCCTTAAATGTGCATTATTTTAAATGGCCAGCAGAGGGCGACTCTACTGGTTGCAAAAAGTAGTTTAGGGTCCCCGGATTCTCAGATTCACACCTCGCTCATCTTGTGTGATTTCAAAAACAGAACATGTCAATAGTCAAAATGTCAATCGGGGCTTCGAAGTCCAAACTGTTGGTGTCATGGTGGCTACATCAGCGTATCATGTGCACCATGTGAGCTGAGGTCTTTTGAGCCTTTTTCTTGTGAGTTTGCTGTGACATGCTCACTTTGAACAGCTGCTCCTACTAGCCAAGAACACCACTGGTCTCAATTATCCCCAATGTAGTCTTTGTAACCACATCAATGAAGTTACTGTAAAAATGAGCCATCTCATTAGTGCTCAGTGTGACTTCATTCTCTTTCAAATGTTTTTTTGGCCATTTGGTGTCCCTCTTTAGCGCCTAGTGGGGAATGCTAATGACAGACACCAACCAGATCTAAAAGCACTTCACTGGCCAAATACTCATGCAGATTTTTTTTAAAAAGTTTTTTTCGGTTGAGTCATTTTTTTCCTGGGGGTTTAGGTTGAAGCTGAAATTATTCAGGGATTCTAGAACGTAAACTGGCAGAACAAACAGGAAAGTGTTTCACTTTTTGTGTGAAAGAAAATGATGATCCTGTTTTAACTAAGGTCCAATTTTCAGAGTTCAGCCATCATTGATGTCAGTAGTTCAAACTAAAAAAAAAAAAAAAAGATCTTGCCAGCAACTCAAAGCCTGGCTTCCTATTGTGAATCGTGTCCTGGACCTCAGTGTGTGCCCTAACCTTTCTGTCTTCCTTGTCAATGTCTTCTCTACTCATAGAAAGTGCATGACACTCTTGCTGGTCATGGAATTGCCGTCCTTCTTGTAGGGATGTGGGAATACTGTGGTATCAATAACACTGCTGCCTTTGAGAAGGTGCTTTGTTGTCCCTGCTGGTCTGCTTGTATCAGTAGATAACTTTCTGATGTGCTTGAACTACTGCCGGTACAAATCACCTCTTCTCTGTTGGAGGAAACTAACAAACCGTAGCGGCTGACAGCTTCTCTCTTTTCTCCTCCTTATGCACTGACCTGCGCCTGCCTGTATTCTCAACTTGCCGCTAATGCTGCTGTCTGCGTGTGTCCTCCTTAGGCTGACGAGCGATATCGGAAGAACGTCCAGGGTTCTCCTCAGTCAGCTCAGACCAAACCACAGCAGCCTCCAGTGCCACCACGCTCTGAGTCGTCATACCCCAACGGGAACTCTGCTTCTGAGGCCATGCACAGGCCTCCACAGGAACCACAGGTAACAGCGATAACTTCAAACGGTTTCTTCTTCTCTTAAATTAATCGGCCTTCTTTACATTCACAGCTGTAAGTTGGTGTTCACTGGATCATTATGACCGAATGTAAGGATGTGGACTTTATGTGTTATAGGTCTTATTAATAACCCATTAAAGGCACATTCAAATATGAGCGTTTATGTTAAAGTGTAAAAACTGCCTCCAGTTTCTCCTAGGTCTCCCCCCCCTCCTCCCTCTAGTCAAGTTTACTGTCATTAAAATGAAATATTACTGTCATAAATCAAAGAACCACAGCTTAACCACCTTATTTCATTGTGGTTTGGCAGCTCCAAGGTGACGTGTTTTTAGTAAGAAAGTTGTAAAACTAATAATGATTCAGATCTCAGGCTTCGACGAGCAGTTGAAACATGCCCTCTCGTGATGTCATCCATTCTTAATGACTTGCAAAGCAATTCTTCCTGGTGCACGATACATAACATTTCCCCTCCTCTGCAATTTTCACACTTTGCAAAGCCATCCAGTGGGCCGGATCGGACCCTTTGCAGGCTGCTTCTAGCCCTCTGGCTTACACCCCTGGTTTAGAGGATGCTGTCAGCCTTAGATTGCCAAATTGTGGATTTTAATTTTTCACCAGGCCAACTTTGAATGGATCTATGATGCTTAATTTATTTGACAGCCTTGAATGTATGCTTTGGAAAGCTTGTTTTTCACTAAATTCTGGGTTACTTAAAAATAACATCTACCTTGTTAATAGCTTCTCTGCCATCATTGTGTCTAGATGTTCACTGTCACTTTTTTCTCCTGAGAATAATTTATTAGGTTTTTCTTTCAGGTGAAAGATTTATTGCTTCTCAGTTGAGCAGTTGTTCTGCTTTTTGCCATGTTTTTCCCCTCATGGATTGTTTCTTTAGCTTTTAGGTTGTTGCACCCGAATAACGTACCAACTGTGTGCTGCTGCTGAACTTCTCATGACAGCCTCGGGGTTGTTATTACCTCTATTTCATTTCCCTCATTTTAACCAGCTAAAATGTGGAGCAGCATAAACTGTGATTGACTTGAAGTCTGCCTCTTTTTACCCAGCTTCCATGTGGTAATGAAAATGAATCAAGTCCAACCCTCTTCTATTGTAATTAACTGCTGCTTGATTGACACGCTGTCCTCCCAATATGTAAAAGCAAACAAAAGCCTTTTCACCAGATGTGTATTTATGACAAGGTGTACAAATGTGTGTGTGTTTGTGATTTGCGGTGGTGAGGGTTTGCACATCTCTGCTCTACATGCTGTACCTCCTTATTGTATGTTTGTGATGTAAAAACATCCATAATTCATGGGCACCCAGATTTGCAGGGTGACTCAGGCAGTATTAGTCATTTTCCCAGTGAAGGATTGAACCCACTAAGCATGAATAATCACAGTTCATTGAAGTCAATCTGTTTTGAATATGTCACACAGATTACATTATATAGAAAACGATGCTGTTGCTCGGTAAGATGGGGGTCGCGGAGGGGGTTGGGACGGCGGTGGGGGCGTCTATGTAGCGTTATTAAACCATAATGTTAAAAGTGGATTAGTTTCCTCTCATTAACAGAGTGTCCCAGTCTTGGACCTATTATGTTGTGTTTTTAAACACTGTTACATGCACAAACTTGTGAAGTAAAGCATGTAGTGTGTGTATTTTATTCCTAACATCCTTTTATACCTAAAGGCCATAATAAGCTGTCTGTGTGTCTTCCTAAACACATCTCACGGCTGTCAAATGTAGATTTAAACTCGCGTTGCACCCATGTTGCAGTGTGGTTGGGATCAAACAACAAAAGCTACTTAAGGGTAAGATTGTGATTATGAAGAAGGTGAAAGGCAGAACGTGGACTGCAATGTCCACTATCAAAGTCACATGCCCCCCCCCCCCTCTCCACTGCCATGAATGTGTGCATGCTGTGTGGCTTGTTGTGATTGTGCCTGTATGCATGTTTGCATGCCAGCTTGTTTTCATTCCTTGTTAATGCAGATCATCTTCATGCTTGATTCATAGACAGTTTCTTGAAGGTGATGTAACAGAGCCACGTGGCATATGGAAATGACTAAATGTCCAAAAAATGCTCATTAAAATGAGTCAGTAAAAGCATGACTCTGTATTTCACTCAGGATTGATTCAGCGTCTCCTCTCCCGTCCCTCTGAATAATTTCTTCTTCTTCTGTTTCGTGTGTCATACCTAAAGGTTTTCAGGCTACCCTTTTTTCTTCAGCTAAAGTTAAAGCTCTTACAGTGAAATTTACACTCTCCGAAAAAAATAAAAAAATTACATCTATTTCATGAGTGCCTCTTCTCCCCTCCTGTTGCACTCTTGGGTTCTTAAGGGAATTTGCAAAGATTTAAATCATTTAAACAAATGCCTCTAAAATATCTACAGCTTTTTTTCTGAACACTGTGGAAGCTGAATTTAAACATAAGTTGTAAATTTCTAACTGATATCAGCTTAAAATGATCCAGTATTTTAGAGCAGTAGTTGTAAATGTTGTTAAAAATGAGCACAGAGGCCTCTACTGAGCTGTCGGGTCCCCTTGCCATGTCAGGTTTCTCACACAGTGTCTATATTATAAGTCATAAGTAGTCTTCTTGATTTCCATCAAGAATCCCTGACTGAATTTAATGCCAGCAGATGAAGTGACGGCTGTAGCAGCAAAAGGTTAAATACATGTCGTCCTTCTTCTACTTAAGAGCGTTATAATAAATCTATCATTTAATTATATCCCCTCATTTGCCAACTGAATATACAGCAAAACTCTTCAGTTGAATCCTGGCAGCAAACAGGAGGTAAATGACAGCCGCAGTGTATTAACATGTCACTCAGTTAAATCATCACAGCTCTTCCCTGATGTTATTACCTTCCTACTCGTTGCTGGACACTTTTGTGCAACAAGCTGACACTCAGTGGTCCAGACCTAATCACGAATGACCAGAAATTACCTTCATAATTAACCGGTAAAACCTGAATTGCTCTGTTTTCCATGTTTGAAATCTGACAAACCCCTTAAGCTACCCTGAAGCCCCTGTTCTTGTTCCTTGTCCGGATACTCTGCATGCAGACTGACCTGCGCTCCCCACTGTGTTCTGTTTGTGTTGTCTGGAAGGTCCGTTCCCATCTGGCTGCTTTAAAGAGCAGCAGCAGCGTGGCCTCGTCAAACTCCTCCACTCCCACCCCGCCTGTTGTGTCGCGGTCACAATCCTTCAGCGAGCCGCTTGCCCCTAGCTTTGAAAATCTTCACCTTCACAACAGCAATGAATCCCACCATCACCCTCCACCATCATCATCATCATCATCGTCATCACTATCATCCTCATCATCAGCGCCTGCACGCACTGACCCACAACCCCATCCCCAGCCTAGGCCCTCGCCCCATGAACCAGCCCCTTCAGAGGAAGTTCCACCCAGGGTAAGGACTAGAAGAAAGAACCTCAGTGTGGCAGCAGTAGCTGAATGGGACAATCTTCCTTTTTGAACTGAACTGCTATAACAACTTCTCTGATATAGTGTCAGAATTTAAACAGCAGTCTTATTTTTTTCCTTTTATGGAGACCAGGAACAAAGATTGTGGGGAAGTCGAGTCCGTTACTCTGTGATGAAATTCAGTGTTGGTGCAGAGATAGCGTTTTGTTAAAATGCACCACAACCAGTTTGCGACCTATAACTCAGCTGTATTTCCAGTTATAGGACAAGCCGAGACAGTCTGCCTGGTGTTGCTTTGTTTTTTTTCCCTCACCACACTAATTTAGACTTTTTGCTGTGCCACGACAAAACAGCATAAAAATAACAAGAGGAGGAATGTAATCCTCTAGGAGACAGTTATTTCCTGGCAGAATCAGTCCTGTCAATACAATGCAATGCGAAAGCTTCAAGTAAACAGTGGTAGACCTCACAAGCAGGTTCAGTCTTGTAATAACGGAGAGCGCTACTGAGAAAGGATTGACCAGCCAGTAACATCAGTCCCATTTTGCCCCTAACTTACACTCTGAAGTATAACTAAATAATGGCTGGAAGTTCTGTTCTGCATGGCTGTGTTGTTTCTGCTCTGCATTGGCTTCGCTGAATTTCCATGTGACTTATTGAGGGGAAAACGAGCCTCACGTGTGTGACCTGTGGCTGCTGGTGTGACAGTTGTGCTCCGAGTGTGCTTAGTCAGAGACGAAGGCTTGAGCTGGTGGACTGGGGCTCGTCTGGAGCGTTGTTTTGTGGTAGGAGAAGTAACATTTAAAAAGTGCCACACTGTCATTCGCACATTTATGCATTTCCAGTTAGATACTGTAAGAACTCAACAGGCGGACACATTGGAGATCCAGCTCATGAGCAACAGTGACACAGTACACATCGTTTCTGTTTTTGATTCAGTCATTTCATCACGGATTTTGCTTAAAATGTGAACTTAAAGTTAGAACTTAAATTAGAGTCCAGCTCACCCCTTACATTAAAAGTGGTCAGATGACAGGATACCAGAACAGGATTACAAGATTTGTACCAGCTGTCTAGCTTCCAAAGCCTTCCCTGTTATTTTTTAGCGCTCTTGTTGGCCAAGTGAATACTCAAAACACTTCAGTTACTCACAGCTTCCCCGTGATAATTCTAACATCCTGTGACAGTTCTTGCTTGGCAGATTTTTTTTTTTAGGCTGTAGGTATAATCTTACTGCCAAGTCTGACTTTAGAACAGCTCACTGGAGCTTTCATCTGTGGACCTGAATTAATGGCACAATCTGTACTTTTACATCAGTGACGCAAAAACTTTAAAAGTTTTGTAGGTTATAAGATTAATTTACCGTAATGCTTAAAGAAGCTAACTGCTATTAATTGTGATATTTTAGTTTACTATTAAAAATGCCATAATTAATATTAATTCTCTCAAATCCCGTGCAACCTTGTAGCAGTCTGTGAGCCCAAAGACTGAGTCAGCAAATCTCAACATTAGTCTTCAGTTGTTTCGTGATGTTGGTGCGAATCATTAACTGCAGCTGCAGTCCTGTCTCAGGGTCACAGCCTACAGGAAATTGGTTGGTGCCCTCTGCAGGCTGGTCATAAGACGATGACCATAGAGCTTCATCAGACTCAAGAGGCTTTTAGCGGCAGTGTCCCTGTGAGTTTTATACCATTTAGCTCTCCCTATTTGGGCATCCATGCTTTCAGTTAGTTAGCTTGAGCCTGACACGTTGTGGTATAGCTACTACTTCTGAAGTTTTCCAGTGGATGATAGAAGGGAAACTTACTGCTGATGTGATGTTGGAGTTAAAAAAAATAATGTCAGTTGTATATTCACCGCACTCAAAAGCTCACTCCTTCAGTGTGTGTATGTGTAAGCCGGTTACTGTTTTGTATCATGAAAGGTGCCTGTCAGGACTACATCAAGGTCCCCGGTGTTGCCGAGGCGAGAGTCGCCTCATCACCACGGCAACGCCACACACAGCAGCCATGCTGCGCAACACAGTGCTGCCAGGTAAACTATTGTAAACCTCTGATTTGTATGAATATGCTTCCTTGCTGTGCTTCACTGCTGTGTTCTTCTTGTGATCTTTTTTTTTGTTTTTGTCTGGATACTTTTAGACACTATTCTCCTCGTTTTCTCTTTATTCTCATTAAATCAGAAGTCCTCCCTTTTTTCTAGAATTTCCAAATCCAGATTTGGAAATTTACCTTTCAAAAGATAAGGCAGACATATATGTAAAGAATATACTAGCTATTTGATATTTAGAAAAGAAAAGTCAAGCTGACTATTGTTGAAAAGCATCTGTGTATTGCGATTTATGAGTCATCTTTTAAATAACAAAAATGTAAGTCACTAAATGGAAAATGAAATTTATGATGCAGCAGCACCGGGCCCAGAATTGTACCCTGTGGCACTCCATCAGTGTCTGAGTGCTCTGAAGCAGGTTTAATCCAGGCTCTGCTCTGCAATTACAAAGACATGCAGAAAGAAAAGACTTTCACAAAGGCTGTGCAAAAACACTTCATTTGGCGATGGATCTGACAAATTAATTCAGCGTCTTCACTCTCTGTGCTGTTATAGTCCTAGTCTGTGGACTTGTGTGGGAGGCTTTATGTAATAGTTCTAGCTGTCTAACCTTGTTGTCTCTACTTCTTTACTTGTGTGTAAATGTGTGTGTCTGCACGTACATGCAGAGCTCTTTATTTCCACGAGTGCCGTTTCTCTTCCTTCTCCTTTAACCCTGCAGCGCTGTTTTTAATGTTGAAAACTTGGCTAACTCTTGGCTTTCTGTAGTTTCAACAATTTATTTTCCTGCACTGCTTATTAGTGACTAACTATTATCTAATAACATGTCACTAATAATTAGAAGTTTTTAAAATTTAAATCAGCATCTCTTGCCATTCATAACATTTTGATTGCTTCAAATACACTATAATGCCTGCAGCAAAGCTGCCGTTTAAAAGTTGCTGTCTCTACAGTACTTTCACTGACATTCTTGACTCTGGTGTCTGTTGCCTCTGCAGTGCAGCGGAGCCTCGGC
>VOQJ01022952.1:6413-18302 GCA_015052665.1 Apistogramma diplotaenia | reverse complement strand
GAAATCCAAACACATTATTTCATGTATGACTGCAGAGGTCGCTTAATTTTATGATGCAGCTATTGGTTGTAAAAAAAAAAACCTGGACAAAGGGGAGGGGGGAGGGATGGATGGATGGATGGATGGATGGATGGATGGATGGATGGATGGATGGATGGATGGATGGATGGATGGATGGATGGATGGATGGATGGATGGATGGATGGATGGATGGATGGATGGATGGATGGATGGATACTTTATTAATGCTCCAGGGAAATTATTGTGTAACAGCAGCAATAAGATAATACAGTCTACAGTAATTAAACATCAAAGTGAGAGTGCCGGTGATGAGGAGGAAGGAGGAAGGCTCCCTCGGTTTAGGTTTGCAAACTTACCAAAGGCAGTAAGTTGGAGTAAACACCTCATACCAACTGTGGGCTTATTTTGAAGCCACAAAATTCTTAAATAAATAATGACGTGATTTAAAACGCCATGCGTTGTTCTTCATCAGGGGTTATACTTAAATCATTTTAGAACCTGATAAGGATTTTTATTATGTTCTTATAAGTAAAACCTTCAAAACTGACACAGGGTGTACTTGTTATGTGTATGCAGAAAACAGTACGATACATTTTAAATGATATTTTTCACCCCGACACTGCAAGCAATAGGAAAAATAACAATTTTCACACAGCAGAACAAAAATGACTCCTGCTTAGTGTGAAAGAACAAAAGGTATTCAGACAATGCCAGAGTTAATAAACCATGCTGCTGGAGTCTTCCTCTCCCTCAGCTCCTCAGACACATGCACGTCTATTTTGCACAGAGCAGATGAGAAACACTCTGTCCTGGTGGCAAGATACAGAAATGATTCTCACTGCATAAAACGTCCACATTAAAAACTACCATCATTTTGTCTTAAACAAGATACCGGAGCAGTTTGCCTATTTTCAATACTCCCTTCAACTGAGCCCCTCAATTTGAAATTCCTACACTAAAATTTGTAAGTCAGTTGACAAACAGCACCTGCAGGGGCCTGAAATTTCTATTCAAGGTTTCTCTACCTTCACAAAGCTTCAGTGGTGTCAGAAATTGGATGCAACCCAACCCTGCTGGAGAGTCAAATAAATCCAGTCCACAAATGTAAGAGGTCAGGTTCAGCTACAGAAAAGAAGCCCTAGAGCAGCATGGTTATAAATGTACGCTTTTCAAACTGTTTTAAGTTGCTGAAGAAACACATTCATACCGCTTCTTATTTTACCGAGTTAAAAATATCATATCTGCTTTTAATATTCTTGGTTTAAGAACCAATAGAATCTCATTCCTGCAGTGTAGAATTGTAATGAAAGAAGAACATCTTATGGCCATTTCCAGTGAAGTTAACCTTATACCCGTGTTATCTGAGAACACCACCATTGTCTAAAATAAACCCAGGGTTATTTGGTAGCAGATATGTGCCTTCTCTGCTGCAGCTGCACCGTGGCAGCATATCTAGTATGCATATCTAATCTGTACGTGCCCCCAGAAATAGCCCAAAAAAATTATAGTAACCTGAGCTTTGATAGAATAACTGGAGATTATGTGTGGCGTCAGCCAAGCAGAGACGCAGGGGGACCGAAGGAGCAAACAAATGCACAGAAGCATGTTTTATAAGTTCAGCATGTCTGTTTTTGTCAGTGTTATTACTGTTTGTAGAAATTCATTATATGCAGCCAAGAACTGCATTAAACAAAAGCAATAAACTACAAGGCAGAACATCATGTGTTTATGATAATTTTTATTCCTTAAACACCTTTAGCTTAGCAGCCAATTTCAAGAAGAGCTGAACAAAATAAATGCTGTCAGACACACACACACACACACATACACACACACACACACACTATCATCCAGCTGGCTTGTAAATAGATTACAAACTTCAACTAAAGTCATATCAGCAGTTTCATATTCATAGAGAGCAGAGTGAGCCCTTGTCTTGAAGCCTCGGCATTAGCATATTGCCATGTTGTTGATTTGGAGCCAAAAGTGACTATATTTGGATGCGTGTGGAGAGCTACGTCGTCAGCTAATGCTAGCATGTTTCGGTTAGGTAAGGCCCCCGTCATGCAGGACTGGAGACCAGATGGAAACCACCTCTTAACCAGAGTAAGGTGAGTATAGCCTGACCGGCTGGGAGTAATTGCTGGGAGTCGCTGTGAAATTGAATGCTAAAGCCCTGTCAGTGATGCATGGCACCCCAACTGGTTGGCAAGTGATTGCTGGAGGTTGCTTGCTGTCCAAGGTTCAAATTTTTCCCTAGTGACCAGAGGTTGCCAGGGGTTTGATGAATGGAAAAAAAGATATGTCTAACATATAAATAAAATACCAGAATTTAATTCACAAAAATGGGAGCACAAACCTCTGGGATAGTACTATTAGGCACAAAGCGATACAATGTATTTGATTCTAATTGCATTAAAAATGTAACTACACCCTAAAGTTTAACCCATCATCCAATTTACTAACAATAACTAATAAAAACCTTATTCTAAAAAAATAAAATAAAACCATCCTTAGCTACAGAAACCAAAGCTGTTTTTTGTTCCAGATTCTAATGTTCTCATCCCCTCGTGGCCACTGTGGCACTTCCACACTGGCTTCAATTTTCAACCCTGGAGGTTGTTGCTTGGTGGTGCCATACAGCAGGACTAACAACTAGTTACAAAGCTCGCAGATCTGAGTGGCTCTGAATGAATGTGGAAGCAGGGTGGTGCTGAAAAAGACCACTCGGTGTTTGTCCAAAAGAATCACAGCCTTTCTCAAGAACTCCCTGACTGACATGATTGAAAGAAAAGAGAATATTAATTCACCCAGAGCTTTTCACCCAGTCTGAGATCTATAAACCATCAGCTACACACAGAGAAATGTTAACACAAAACCTGTTAAATGCCCATAAACTGAGCTTCTCCTTAAGAAGGAAACCCTTCACACTTCATTCCTTAACTTGACTAATGGCAACCACGAATCAGCAGAAGAAACCACATGTAGTGCTTTTATACACCAATAATGCTCATTTAGCAAGCAAAACAATGACCACAATGTCTCACAGCAACCACTCCACGTAACCACATCAGCCTAGCAACAACCCCATGGGCAACATCACCCTAGCAACTATCATTAGACGACATCACCCATGGCAACCATCCATCCTATAACCCTGCCTGACCACTCTTAAGCACCACTTCAAATCTCCCGTGGGCTCAGTATGTCTAGAGGAGAGTAGCAAGTGAAAAATGATTTTGGAAGGTTAAAAGAAGTCACTGACCTCTGCCACAACATCAGCATTACATATGTTCTCAGGCAGAAAATATTAAACCAAATAAAAACATGGCTGAGAGCTGTGATTAAGTAAGAAGCCAAGCTTGTATGTAAATGTCAGTTCCCTGCTTTAATTCTAAACTTCGTAAATAAAAACAAATATATATAATAGAATAAAGCTGAAATGCTGTGAGATTCCTGAAAACCTTTGGCAAAGTCTGAGAGCAAGCTTGGTTTTCTAAACAAGAGGTGTGCCCATACACACTACAGTATATACAGTCAACCAGGTTGAAAGAAAGTACACCCTCTGTCACTTCAAAGGTTTTACATATCAGGCTCTACACGACACATTTACACATTCATCTATCAAGTGAAAGATCCCTGGTTCGACCCAGGAGGAGACACACATCCCTGAGGAGCTGTGTCAAGACGAGCAAAAATCTGCCAAATCAAACATACAGAGCTACCCACTGTGGTGAAGGGAGTGGCGATAAGATAAATACAATAAAAAAATAAAAATAAACACAAGCAAATACAATAAATGTGACTTAAAACAAAAAGGCACCACACCTGATGGGACTGAAACTGAACTTGAATAAAAAACCGAGTTAATAAAGTGAGTTCAAGACGGGATTTAAAAGCCTGTGTAGACCGCAGTATGAATATCAAGTTATGACGGCCTGATGACAAAGAAGCATTTAATAAAAGTAAAATACTAGGCCCAATATTGCGAGTTTCCTCGAGAAGACAAGACGGGAGGATATCTCAAAGTGAATTTGAAGGTCTTAAATGATCAACTTTTTCCCTTAAAACAGAAAAGTCACAGGCTCAAACTGCTGAAAAACAGCGGAGCATTCAGGAGGAAAAACAACCTGTGGCAGTGGAGACCTTAAAGCAGGAAGCCTCCCCAGAAACAGTGTCACATAGTTTTAATATTTTTGAGTTAAAAATATTAAAAAGAACTCGGGGCTCGTGTATTGCTAGAAATCAGAAAAGCAGATTTTGCAGCTTTAACAGTCCTCTGATATCCTGACAAACAGTCACACAGGATCAAAGACACCTGGAGTTTGTCCTTTTTCCACTTTCTCTCAGTGCGGCGACGCTCGCATCTGAGAACGCGGGCGGCTTCATTCAGACAGGGTTGGTGTGATGATTCGGTGCATTCAGTCCTGAGTGGAGCAACAGAATCCAGAATATTGGAGCATGTTGCGTTAAAAAGATTGACTGGCTCTTCAACGTGTAATTCAGCACAAACGTTGGCATCGCAAAGGATCTGCTCTTTGTGATGTTCGTGAAAGCGGAGGAAAAGTGAATAGCAGTCGAGGGATATATCGTGCACAACCACTGCACAGGTCTCTCACTGTTCAACCCCTGCTTACACACCGCAATACTAAACATGACAGAAAAAGGGTCCGATATGCCACAGTCTTTGATGTCAGTGGTACAGACATCCAGACCATATGACAGAGTGTAAGTCTGTTCTCATGTTGGGTGACTCACCCTGAGTGAGATTAAAAGAGTGAGGAAGTCCTTCACTAGTGGTCCAGACTCACCAACAATTAAAACACAGTTTTACACAAGATCATATAAAATAAGCAGACACCCTCTCTATTTTTAAGATCAGGCTTAAAACTTTTCTTTATGATAAAGCTTATAGTTAGGCCTGGATCAGGTGACCCTCAACCCTCCCTGAGTTATGCTGCTATAGGCCTAGGCTGCTGGGGGGGTTCCCATGATGCACTGAGTGTTTCTTTTCATTCACTTCTTTTTGCTCTGTTTATGCCCCACTCTACATTTATTCGTTACTTATTAATAATCCCTCTCTCTCTTCCACAGCATGTCTTCTGTCCTGTCTCTCTCTCCTCAGCCCAATCGGTCAGAGCAGATGACTGCCCCCCCCCCCCGAGCCTGGTTCTGCTGGAGGTTTCTTCCTGTTAAAAGGGAGTTTTTCCTTCCCACTGTCACCAAGTGCTTGCTCACAGGGGGTCGTTTTGATTGTTGGGTTTACTCTGTAATTATTTTTGTAACTATTTGTTGTGATTTGGCACTGTAGAAATAAAATTTAATTGTATTATTATTATAATTGCCTTTCAAGACGAAATGTCTGTTCTTGGTCTACGATTTTATCAAAACAAATTCCCAAAAAAGTACATCTTGTAGTCCAGTGTGACTAATATATGGTCTTTCCTTGTCCATTATGCATTTTTTTGCTGCTGCGGCCAATACTTCAGAGCGACGTATAGTCTGAAAAATACGCACTTTCTCCAAAAAACCAAAATGACAACAGCTCTAATCCTAAACTTAAAGTTTCAGAAGAGGGCTCCACTGACCAGAATGTCACATCTTGGTGGGATGACCATCCTTTGTACAGTCTGTGGTTTTTAAGTATTAAAAAGGCATTTGAGATTAATGTCCTTAAAGACATAAAAGTACATTCTTATTGAGGTTGGAAACTTGTGTATTAAAAGTCCATGAGGTCAAAGTCCTTTAGAACTTTGCAGGCTGAAATGGTGGTCGGATCTAAGATGGGAACAGAGGAGGAAGAGAGAAAGCAAAGGAGACAGAAGTGAAAGGAGAAACCACACTTCTTACTGAAGAGAAGTAGAGGCAGCATCCAGGGAAGCCATGAATAAAAGGATCGATCTCAAAGATGGAGCTGATATAATAAAAAATAAATAAAATAGATTAAAGAAAAGTGGAGCCACTGTAAGAGGGAATCAGAGAGTGGGCCATCCTGGTTTGTCATGATTGATGTGAGCTGAAAAAAGGAACCAAGGACAACAGACAAAGTAAAAATCGAAAAAAAAAAGTAACAGAAGAAGAAGAGAGACAAAAAAGTGATTGAACGTTTACTCACGTTAACGAGATGGAGAGGTGAAATCTCTGTCTGAGACCCCGGAACATGACAAAGGACTTGGGTGGGAAGGACCGGGCGGTGACCGTGCAGTACGGACGCTCATAGCCTCCCGCAGGACACTCGCATCGGAAACCCCCACCCGAAAGCTCCCGACACGTCCCTCCGTTACGACACACACCTGGCATGCACCTGCCCTGCCGCCGGTCAAACTCACAACGGTCACCTGAAACAGAAGAAGGAAAGTCAGTGTGTGCCATCCAAACAAAGCAACTGATAAATGCACCAATCCCTCAAGTGATTCAGCAGAAGATCATGAAACTTATGCTCACAGTTTATGGATTTACATGTAAATACCCATGCAACAGATTCAGAAACATACTTGATATTGTTTTTGGTACCAGTATAAAACCTAACATCAAAAACAGAAGCATTTTCCCATCAGTCTCCAGCCTTTTTGCCACTTGTTTCACAGGGATTTAAGGCAATTAATATTCACAGGCTCTGACCTCACTGCTCTCATTGGCAG
Source organism: Apistogramma diplotaenia (assembly GCA_015052665.1). NCBI lineage: Eukaryota > Metazoa > Chordata > Actinopteri > Cichliformes > Cichlidae > Apistogramma > Apistogramma diplotaenia. The sequence goes on along the minus strand of VOQJ01022952.1, from coordinate 11,640 downwards.
GTCCATCAAAACACACAGTTGCCGTGCAACAAAGCGTTGCTCAGAACAGTGAAGCTCCACTGAAAAATCCTCTAAAGCTCCGCTGCAATAAATGCTCGATTATTGTTGAAATAAAAAAAATCACAGACTTGATTTGAATAATTTACTGATCTGGGGATGACACGAATAATGAGCGGTAAATATGAATCACCGCGTAAGTGCTGCAAGTATTGCAGCAATATTTGGTGTGTACTGCTTGTTTTATTTTCCACATCAACATCAAAAATGCACTTACTATTAATTTATTGCGGTTTTCTGTGCACAGTTTACTCCTTTACTTCACTCCCTCGGGGTTTAAATGACTCAAAAATGTTGAAAATTCCACGTTAAATAAACCAACACAGAGTGCTTACACATATACCCCCAAACATTCAGATGCTTTCTGCATAGCCACTGCGTTGCAGTTAGAGTCTGGGATCGATTCATAATGCTATATCCTCCCCTTGTGATACATTGGCTGGAGACGGTTGTCTGTGTCTGCTCAGTGTCGACAGGCGGCTGTAATGTTATCAGCAAGACAGGAGAGGTTCTGGCATCACCACCGCTGCCACGTTCAGCTGTGCTGTTTTTTAACAAATCACAGATATTTTATCCGGACTTTTAAAAGCCTGGTGCTGATATCAGCGCCCACTAACTGCATGTCTTTGGACTGCAGGAGGAAAACAGGGTGGGAAAACCCACACAGACCTGGGGAGACCATACAAACTTCACACAGAAAGACCCCGGCCAGATGTTGGATTTGAACCCAAGACCTTCTTGCTTTGAGACAGCAGTGATAAACACCACACCATCATGCTGCCCTTGATATGAAAAATCCAAAATAAATGTTTTAATAAGACCAGGGTGTGATTTGCCTTGGGGGACGGAGGGATTTCTCCCACCCTGGTCTACATGTCCCCGCCTCTGCTAAATTATTCTTTATCCCCAGTGGGGATAGAAATCTGCTGTAGCACATTAGTGTGCCAAATTATTTTCAGATATTTATTGACTCTCAAGGTCTGAAAGTCTGCTGCTGAACTCAGTAAATGGAACAGTTTCTTCTTCCTGTCTGGTGATTTAAGGGTGTGTGTCAAAGAGGGGAAAAAAGCATCTTCCCCTCAGTTTTTTCACAAATTCCACCCTGGCTAAGATTATATTGAAACTCAGTCCAACAACCATGATTACATCTGTGATCACTGACACATAATATATGATGTCAACCTCAGTGGACTGCAGGAAAATACTGCTGCTCTTCAGCATAAAACATCACAAAGGGCTCGCGATCATTGTTAGCACAATTTTTGATCACATTACTTCAAACGTGTGGCGCATTTCTTTGGCTCAGATGGGGGTCCATCATTTTTAGTGCCCAAAGGTAGGAGTGAGATAGTGGTGTAAAATGACTGCAAACTGGCATTTTTACTCAGTGCCTGTGGATGTACCAAAATACTGTCTGCGAGGAAGACTCCCACAGTCTCCAGAAGCCCGAGTGAAGGGAAAGTTTCCAGCACAGCAATCATCCAAAGCACACTGCCAAAGTCACACAAGAGTTTCTTTAGAGAAAAAGTGTGTTTACCTGTCCAAGTATGTTGCCTGACTTGAATCCAAAAGAACACATTGGGGACGAGAATAAATGTAAGGAAACGACCTGCACAGAGCAGCTAAAAAGATTATATCAAGCTCAGTAATGAAAGCTGTTCTGGATTTCACATCATTGAGTTCCTGTTGTGGGCCTTTGTTTTATTACAGTAAATCTAAACCATCAGGTTTTAGTCCGCAAAAGAGCAAAAAGCAGCACTAAACACCGAAAGTGGACAGAATTTTGACTTTTAACATTTAAATTAGGAATTCGACTAACAAAAGCTTATATTTTTATTACATGCACACTTACACACAGTACACAAGATTAAAATAAATAAATATATAAAGGTAAAAATATAAAATTCTAGTCATTGTGGTTTTTGCACGAGGAAATGTTATTGCAGTGTCAGTACAGCAATCAGATCAAATGAACAAAGAGAAATACGCGCTAATATTTTACCCTCATGCTTTCATGGATGTTTATTGATCCCGGCTGACCATCTCTTTCAATAAAAAACAAAAAAGGGAGTTATATAAAGTACATTCAGAGATGCAGTCAGTCAGCGAAGGACATGTTCTTGAGACTTTCTGTAGGTTTGAAAGCTTATGCAAAGGGAGGGTTGTGAAAATGACCTTTCCTGTAAATCAGTGGTTCTTTTCCCATGTTAAAGATTTAACAGGGAGTGGCAGGTTTCCATTCCTATCAAGCAGCCAAATGCATTCACCAAGCACCTTACATGTAAATGATTCCCTGATTAGGTGACGGAAGCAGCAGGGTGCTGATTCCTGCGAAGCAGTAATAAGAGGAACTGTTGCACAGGACCAGCGTTTACCATCACTCACGCAAACACAAGCTGGATGTCAGGAAATAAAATAAAAATTACAGCTGCAAGATTTCACCTGCCAACAATAAGACTCTTGGTGTGTAGTATTTGGAGTTGAATTTATGCAAGAAAAAAAGGGGGGGGGGTATTTTTGTGTTGACTTTAAATTCTGAATAACAAAAACAACGTGAACAAATCTGCAGCCGAGAATAAACAGATTTGGCTGCCAGTCAACGAAGCGCCAGTCTAGAGTGTCTCCAGAGGTATAAACACCCACGCAACACACACACATATTCAATCACCCACATAAAAAGCTATGAAGGAAAACATTCTCTCTTTTAGGCTTTCACCTTTCCTAAAGCATATTTGGACACACACATTGTCTGACATTTAGCAGCTGCATACAAAAAACACCTACACCCAGTGGCCCCCATATAAGCAGAGCAGACGAGGTTTGAAACTAGCCTTAAGATACATGGCTCCTTGAGGACCCACATTAGAACCTGCTGACGGTTCCAAACACACACAGACACACAGACACACACGGACATGGACACTCACGTGCACACATGGATCATCGCTCCTGCCCTCGAGGCAGTCGGGTTTTATCATGTAACCGTCTCTGTTGGCACTATGTTTGCGCTGCTTTTAGTTTGTGCCAACATACCCACTGGTGCAGTTCTCACATCTTAACACACACACGCGCGCGCGCACGCACACACACACACACACACACACACACACCTTACAGTGGCTGTAAGTCAATAAACGTCTTCACCTTTCCGCAGATACAAATATCTGACGCACACAGCACCAGACATCGACACACACCCACAGATACTCGAGGGTGAGTCATGACACACAAAAGCACTGACAGCCAGAAACACAAAGACAAGAAAACCTGTAAAAGTGCATGCAGTCAGGCTCGATACACACTCACGCTGATTGCTTGTGAGACATACAACATAAACTGAATGGAACAGTGATGAGCACTTTAGGTCACCTAAGAATTAATGATCATCATCCCTCAGCTGCCATTGGTCCTTTCCTCCATCTCTCCAACATCTGCCTGTCCTCTGCTTCCTAACCTAGCTCATTTTTGCCTTGACTTCAAATCCATAACTGCCCTATCAGTCATTATATCATGTTTATTCATTTCATCCAACCCATTTTTCCCACACCACCTTCCCCCATGTGCCACCGGGCAGCCGATATCTGCCAGTTTTTGGCTGACAAACACACTCTCTCACACACCACCAAATCACCCTGAGGATGGGCAAACACACTCACACACACACACACACCCACACACACGCAGCGAGATGCCCAGTCAAACACCCAGCCTAGCTTACAACAGCCCAAGGACTCTCAAATTATCACATCTGTCTGTCCGTGTTTAGATTTCGCTCATCCTCTCTCCGCTCTCACGTTAAACATATACTTCTATGTAAGCGCACACAACAGGGAACCAATTAAGCCGAGAAACCCCACAGACACACAACACACACACATACACACTAACAGCAACATTTCCCTGCCTTTGTCTGTTGCACCCATTCATCCATATAGACCCCCTCATTAATATTAAAATAAATAAATAGACATTACTACTCATGAATTATGCACGCAGTGAGACATCTAACTACAGACACCTGCAAACACACCCACACACACACACACACACACACACACGCACCACATAAGCCAATTCATTATGCACACTAAGCTGACTGACTGAAAGTAAACTGATGATGGGAGACTGACAGGAAAAACAAAGCAACCTTTGTGTGCACTTATACAGCATCAAAAATAAAATTTGCTGACACAAAACTCCCATCATATACACACAGACTCACTCATACTGGAATTAGAAGGCGTAAAGCAGAGCAGATGTGATCTCAGACTGACTCAACAATGGTCTTTTGCCCAGACGGTGAAGGCGTCCACTTGACAAAGGCACTTACACTGATCAGCAGCAGGACAAGCACCCACACACATCCACACACACACAGAAGCAAAGCAGAACAGTGAGTGTGTAATTCCTCATTGGGCTCTGCGTTTTAACTCACACAAAGACACAAAGGTCAAGCGATTGCTAAACCGTGGGTGTCCGATAGCAAGGTAGCACTTAAAATTCCCCACAAACACTTGGCGAACATGCACAGATGGTTTTTAATGAGCATACAAGAAAGGAAATGCACACACCCACACAAATAAGACACCGCTTACTTAATACATACATCCAAACAAAGAAGCATGCATGCATGCACACAATTAGGCATCATGCACATTTCCCACTGCTAAGAAGCAGCAAGTGCATTTCATGCTTTGTTATATACATTTTAGGGAAGGTAATGCAGGCCAGTCTGCTGCAGCTACTGGTTGCACCGAACAAGGTCCAACAGTCTAAGCAGGGCTGCAACACCTTTATTTTTCAGTAGATTTAATGGCAGCAAAACAGCAAAAAGGCCATTTTTACTGTTGTCTGCGTTCAAAGCCTGAAAGTTACTTCTAGAAAGCTTCATATTTTAGAAGCTGGAATCACGTTGATGTGTTTTAATGTGCAATTTCAGTTTTGAGACTCGGTTACATTTTTCTACTTTATCGTCCAAAATGCTGAAGCTAGTTTATAAGTCGTTCTGTTTATAAAAACTTCGTCCAATTCTGCCCACTTTTCATAAACAAAGCAACAAAAAGGAAAAAAATAGTCTGAAAACTTCTCTCTGCTTCCATCTTGCCTTTGTTCTTTGAAGCACTATTTCCATTCACCTCATCCCCCCCCCCCCCCACGCCCTCGTCCCCCT
>VOQJ01022942.1:28094-52825 GCA_015052665.1 Apistogramma diplotaenia | reverse complement strand
TTCCCCCTTTTCCGTTCGTGGTTGGTTTTTTTTGCTGTTAATTAATTACTGGCCGCCCCCCCTTGTTTTTTTTTTTTTTTGAATCCCAGAAGGCTTGTGAAATTTTCCAGACAGGATGGCTTTGAAACTGTCATCTGCAGCGAGAACTGTAAAAGATCTTTCCATTGACCTGTATTTGTTCAAAATAAGTTCACTTGGTTCTTGCAGGCTGGTTTATTAGACACGCAGCAGAGGCCTGAAACGTGTTTCAGAATGCGTTGATCTTATTTTTAGCTCGAATGTGTCAGGTCACAGTGAGTCGTTGGTCTGGCTTCCGAGCGCAGTGGCAGAGGTCAAAATGTGGCGTTGTCATCTTTCACAGATGGTGTCGAGGCTGGTATAAGCACAGTAGCTGGAATATCAATAGACCTTTCTGAACAGCTGTGTGTGTGTGTGTGTGTGTGTGTGTGTGTGTGTGTGTGTGTGTGTGTGTGTGTGTGTGTGTGTGTGTGTGTGTGTGTGTGAGAAAGAGGACACCTAAAGAGGACATTCCCGCAGTGCTGAAGATAATTTGCACTAAATCAGCATGAATATAATTTATATTGAAGTGCACATCAAAAGGTCACAGTAAAATAATTGTGAGCCTTTAGCCGTCGAGGCTCACGACATCAGGACACATCAAGCAGGAGTGCAGCGGCCACTTGATTTAAATGCGGATGACCGTAAAACAAAAGACTGAGAGGAGTGCGAGCAATTCTGCTAATGTGTGCGCTCAGAGACGAGGAAATCCTCCAGCGTGCGTTCTGAAATCATTCCCAACACTTGGTGCACAGTAACACATGACCACCTACAGGTTCTCTGGGGAATCTGTGAGTGGCTGACTATTTGCAGATTATAACAGCTTGTTTTTCCACTTGCTTGGATGTCATTTCCTGCTTGTTAACCCTCCATTAGTACCTCTTGCCTCGTGTCCACTTAGCACAAGCATTGCTAGAGAGATCTGGCTTTGAGAGGCTGTGTCACACCTGCAAAAGAGAGGTTATCCCAGTAATTACATCCTCTCATAGACAATTGCTATTGTCTAACTTTTAATGAGAAGCCGTGACCATTTTTATGAGGATTTAACACTTCATTAGTGAATCCTAATCTCATCAGGTTAAAGAGGTTGCACTCTGCTATGACCCTGGAAGTTATGCTGTTTAGCTTCAAAAGCATCTTATGGTTCCAGGTGAGCATCAAGATGATGAGGGATTGTAAGACCCCCCCCCTTCTCTTATCTGTAATTGTATTAAATCTGTGATGGTAAAGCATCATCCACACAGGAAGCGACTAGCAGTTAAGTGCTCACCAGAGACCACAAAACACAGCTTGACAAGCATAAAATAATGTTTTTTTCACAATAAACATGATTCCTAAAGAGCTATTAGCTGAAAATTGAGCATATCTCAGCATGCCACTTGCAGTCTGCCCTAAAAAAATTAAAGAAATTGGAGGACAAAGGCTTTAAAACTCAGTCGAGGGCCTGACGTGGTTTGGGCTGTATTTAAGCTAGTGATTTTATCAAAATCAATGTTATTATGAATGCAGAAAAGTACAGTCAGATCCTGAAGAACCATTCCTGCAGACTGCTTAAAGAAATTAAGAGTTCAGGCTGCATTTTTGCCTTGAATACTGTATTTCCACACATATTTCCACATTGTAATAACTCCCATTTCCTTGCAAAATATAAAGAAACAAGGGGTGGACCCCGTACAAGTAGATGCAGGTATTTCACTGGGCTGTGTTGGTTAAGAGAAAGTTTCTCTGAGTTTTGTGGGTGATGCCATCCATTAGCCACGGTCATGACATGTGGGTAGAGGCTTTAAGAATAACACTGGAAAAAAGCCAAAGTGTACTTTCTCAAGACTTTGTCTTCACTCACTTGTTAAATATAAACACTGTTCTTTTGGAAGTAGTGAGCTGTTTTGACAGGATGCTTTCCGTGGAGATATCTGCTGGGTCTCTTCCCGTGTCAACATCCTGGAAGAGTTTGCAGATGGTACTACCTATCAGGATTTCTCAGGGCCCAGCTCAAGTTTGTGAGACAAAGGACGAAGCCTTGCCTACTTTGTTTAGTAATATCACAGTGATCCAATATCCAATAAATCACTGAAAATGGATTAACAAATAGCTTTGATCATTCGCAGTATAAATATTTACTCTGAATCTCTACAGGCATCTGTCAGGATCTATAACTCACAGTCTGATACCCCTGAGACAGTAGAAAGAGCTCGAGGAAATGAATGCAAATTTGTAATTACACTCCAGCTCAAGATTTGGATCGTTTGGTAGCCATGTCTCATCAGAACACTGGGATGCTGTGTTGTTTTGATTGTTATCGGAACAGTTTTCATTTCCTGCTACACTTTTTCCCCCCAAAATATTTGTATGCATTTCTGTGTGTCTGTGCATCTCCTGTTGCTGTCAGTATCCCTGTCTGAATGACATCTCAGCCAAAGACTAGTTTACAAAGAGGCCAATTATTTTTTTCTATATCCCAACTAAACCTGAGCTTAACCTCAAATAGGAATCCAAAAAGATGGAGCTTTCCACTGTATATATACCAGCCAGGATAGATATGAACCAGTCCCACATTACCTTATTTTAATGAAGCTGTATTTATAACACTTTTTTATTTAGAGTATCGAATGAACAAGTAAAAGTGTGATTTTTAAAAAAATGCTTATTTCAGTAAACCGCATAACCGCTGACAGGTAGGCTAAATAAATCTGTACCCCCTGTGGATTAGCTGGACTGTAGCAATGCAGGGGTTTTTACATTCCACTCATGCTCTTGTGCAAACAGCAGGTAAACGAAGGCCTAACCTTGCATGCTCCCATGGAGAGGGCCTGCAATGAAATTGCATATAATCACAGAAAGCAGGGTGCAAGTGCCCTGGGATTTGCTTGGGATCAGTGCTCAGAGATGGGGATTGGAAATGTGGACACTACGAGAGCAGTCAAATGCATCAGTTTAAGTGCAACTGCTGGGACATTTGGAAGCCATGTTTCTTATATTTTTTTGCCTGAAGCTCTGTGAACAGAAAGCTGACATCTGTTGTCTGTCTCTGGGAAAAACCCATTGTGTAAGTTGGAATTTATTTTCACCTGAAAGGGAATTTACAGAAACTTTAACTTGAGGAAAAATGCACCAAGTGTTTCTGACTTCACTTTGCATTTTTTTTTTAACTCTGTAAAATCTGGCCAGCCTGGATTCAACCAGAAAAGTCAAAGTGAGGACACAAGACGTGGAAGAGGGAGGTTGGCCCCCTCTGTTTCCCAGAGGGCATAGGCAATTTTCAGCTCTAGTGAGCCAGCTCTAGGAATACCTACATCTGAACACAGAACAATACTGGAGCTCATTTAGTCATGTCCTCCCATGGTAGCAACTGACTTGTCACCCTTTTTTTTAAATAAAAAAAACACCAAACAAAAATGGCAAATTTAGGATTATGAATCCACTGACACATTTAATTCTTTGAGTTGCACAGCAGAAGTTTAATAAAGGCAAACACCAAAGTTATTTTGTATTTCTCCGACTCTAAGTAATTATGTTAATCCCTTAAAAAGTGTGAGAAAATGGAAAATATCTGAATATTAATCTATTTTCCATAATAATGGAGGTGTCACTCATGTTCTGATTGGGCTCTGTCAGATGCACGGGTACCTGAGTACTGTATTACTGTGAGTTGCAGGTAAGCTCCATGATTGATAGCTATGCAAAGAGTGCCACTGTTGCTCTCTGCAGGTGATAGCAATTGAAGCAGTGCTCAGCAGGCTGCAGTGCCAGCATTTCCACCAGTCGCACGACAGCGAAAAATATTTTGCTTCTGTTCAGTTAACGTTTACTACTGTGGCAAAATTCTTCTTATGGAACTAAGATAAAGATGTTTAAGGAGGTTTTCAGCAAACGATGGTAGAAGAAAAGCAAATGAATGGTTTTCCTTAGAAAGGATGTCTAATGTCTTCATGTGAAAAGAAGCTTTAAAACAAAGTGCGGGTCCCAGAGTCCACTTTTGGAAAACCATGGCTGTCCACATTGAGCTTAAACAGGATTTGTGCATCTTTAGTTGACTCTAGCTGGGGCGCAGCTTTTGCTGTGTTGTGGAAGCGATTTCAGGTGGGGGGGGATGTGGCTTATGGCAGCTAGAGGTGGACAAAGAGCAGCCAGGGGGAGTTAACCGCCTCAACGGTGCTACGACCATCTATACTGATCCACTTAATCCATTTGGCTGAAGCAAGTCACAAGTGTGTCCCATTTGTATTGTTAGTGTTTTTGAATGTAAATCGTTGGACTTAAACATTTTATGCGGATTAGGCAAGCTTAGCTCCATGCCTAATGCAATGATTAGGGATTTCTGGCACAGCAGATAAGTGAATGTTCACTAGTTACTCACTGGGCTCACTGGCAAAGTCTTGAACAAGACAGCTTTCAAGCTGGAGAAGCGTCGGCCTTAAATGAGACTTGTTAAGGGTGGCATCGTGATAGATCGGATTGGTCACTGATCTTTTGGTAAATTAGACTATTAAACTTTATCAAGACACAGAGCAGACCATTACTCATAATTTTAAATGACTATAGTACTCGCAGAACTGAGCAGTACTTTTAAAATCAAAGCACGGTCTACAACGCTAGTGAGTCTTCAAGGTTAAAGGGGAGAACTACTGGGTCACATGGGGATCAAAAGAATTTCATAGTGCTGCGTGAAGAGAATTTTTAAGCGAAAGTTGGAAATGTCTTTGAAGATAAATTGTTAACGCAAAATTTGTCAATAATTCCTTTTAAAGTTTTCTATCAAACTCTTAGTAACATGATGTGTGTGGTGTGTAATTACACAGTTCCTTGCTCTTTTTAAGAATGCATGCACTAACATTGCATAGCTTTAAAAGAATAGTGATTTTTTTAACACAGCCACCAAGAGCTATATGAAGTAATATAAAGGTTTGGAAACATATGCAGAAAACATGAAAGGACAGAAATCCAAACCACAAGCTAGTCATTAGGTGCTGCAGTGTGTGTTTGGAAATGCATCCTTCAAAGTGCAAAAGCCTAGTGAGCTTTGATCACTGGGGATAAACAAACAAGTTTTTTAGCAGTGGAGATGTGCATGCTTTAAAATAACATTGCAGGTCTGATATTAACCATATTTAACTCAATCAGGACCACATTAGTCCAAAGATGAGTGTTATCACACCCCTCAATCCCGCATGCACATGCAAGCATGAAATTAAATAAGAAACTTCACAAAGAGAAAGGTCTGGGGTGAAGGTGGGTTGCAAAGCAGCATGCAGAGGCAGCAGCAACTGTAGGTGGGTTAAATAGTGTGTCCTATTTTGCCAAGGATGCTTCAAAGAGTGTTGGCTGAGATATACACCGAAAGTAAGCAGGCTCTGAGGTCAGCAGACATACGGGGATGTCAGGGTTAGCTTGACTCTTGACTGAAGAAACGTCACGCTGTGGAAACAGAAACACCCTTTGTGCAAAATGTATCATTTAATAGGGTTATTTATCCTTTGTATGCATGCTACTGTAAATGTCTATGTATATATGGAAATTTATATCACCATGCCAAACTGTCGCCATCCATCCATCCATGTTCCCCCTTTGGCTTCAAGGTAATTGTGGTTCTGGAGCCAATCACGACTATCACAGGGCGAGAAGTAAGGTGCACCCGGATTGGTCGCCAATCATTGTGATATCCTCATTTTACGTGCTACCACAACCTGTCCTTACATATCTTATTTTTCATCAACCACTGATGTGCATTAGGTTGTTGCCTCTGAGGGCCTTTTTGTTTTTTGTTTTTTTCATAATGAAGCAGGTGTCTAATGGTTAGATGTTATTCATGCACTGATTATGAAAAATATAAGTGCCAGATACCTGTACTTCCAATTATCAAGCTAATTGGTGTGCAGCCAGAATTGTCACTGTTATCTGATGAATTGCTTTTAGGCGGGCTAAAAGCTGGTTTTAAACAGAAAAGGTCGCCCTGCTCATACTAATGATTTGGAGAAACGTGTTTATTTTTGTAACCTATCTCTGGATTATCATCTGCTCTGCTCTATACTGTTACATGTTAAAAGATGGCATTACATTGAATATATTTTCACTAAACTGGACTTAGACTATTAACTGTATGTTTGCTGATAAGTGTTTTGATGTCACACTGCCATTTAGTGTTTTAATTGATAGTTTTTAGAATATAGATTTCGATTCATGCTAGTTTAAGTAGTTTAAGCATATGCGAGCAAATTCTTCGGCTCGCTAAAAGGAAGTTATTGTGGGTTTCAATTTTCACAGTTAAAAAATGTATTAACTCTATGGTTCTAATGCATCTTTATTTTTTCAAGTCTTTAGCCAACTAAAAAGCTGCAGCTATCACAGTCATCTTTTGCACCTTATTACAAATCGTCTCTCTTTTGTTCTCTTGTAGGTTCCATCTGAGTAGGAGGTGGCAACAAAAGACCAAATGCCATGGATGCATTCAATTTCACATATTGGAATGCCTCAGAAGGCAATCTCACAGAAGTTGTGGAAGAGAGTGAAAGCGCCTACAAGACTGTGGAGGTGGTGTTCATCGTGTTGGTGGCTGGTTCCCTCAGCTTGGTTACAGTTATTGGAAATATCCTAGTCATGCTTTCCATCAAAGTTAACAGGAACTTGCAAACTGTCAACAACTACTTTTTATTCAGCCTTGCATGTGCTGATCTAATTATTGGACTGTGCTCAATGAACTTGTACACAGTCTACATAGTGATTGGCTACTGGCCCCTGGGGCCAGTGGTGTGCGACTTGTGGTTAGCATTGGACTATGTTGTCAGCAATGCATCTGTTATGAATCTTCTCATTATAAGCTTTGATAGATACTTCTGTGTCACCAAGCCCCTCACCTACCCTGTCAAAAGGACCACCAAAATGGCAGGAATGATGATTGCAGCAGCCTGGGTCCTGTCTTTTATCCTTTGGGCGCCTGCTATTCTCTTCTGGCAGTTCATTGTTGGTGGGCGGACAGTGCCTGAGAAGGAGTGCTATATCCAGTTCTTTTCCAACGCTGCCGTTACTTTTGGCACAGCGATTGCCGCCTTTTACCTACCAGTCATCATTATGATTCAGCTATACTGGCAGATCTCCAGAGCGAGCAAGAGCCGCGTGAAGAAGGATAACAGGAAGCCATCAGGAGCAAATCCAGAATCTCTGTCACCGGGCCAGAGGAGAAACAACACTCCGAAATCTAACAACAACAATGTACCAGGGGAAGATGCGGGGCATTCCCAGAGCCAGAATGCCGCTGATGGGGCAAACCAGCATGATGGAAAACTTCAAAATGGCAAAGGGCCTTCCTCGACCAATGCCGAGGGAGAAACTGAAGGTGATGACGTGGCAAGGGAGAATTGTACTCCTGGAGAGGAGAAGGAAAGCTCCAATGACTCAACATCTGGCAGTGTGGTTGCTTCCAATCAGAAAGATGAGGAACCAGCACCATCCACAGCCAACTCCAGTCTTGAGACAAGCCAGCCGCTCACACGTCAGCGAGCCAAGGCCGGGGGCTCCAAGCTGACGTGCATTAAGATCAAGACTAAATCACCCAAAGGTGACTGCTACACACCCTCTAATGCCACTGTGGAGATTGTCCCAACCTCAGAGCGGCAGAACCATGTGGCTCGGAAGATTGTGAAGATGACTAAGCAGCCTCCAAACAAGAAGAAGAAAGCGGCGCCATCACGGGAGAAAAAAGTTACCCGCACCATAATGGCCATCCTGGTAGCTTTTGTTGCCACCTGGACTCCTTATAATGTGATGGTGCTTATTAACACCTTTTGCTCTAGCTGTATCCCCAGCACAGTATGGACTATTGGTTACTGGCTATGCTATATCAACAGCACCATTAACCCGGCCTGCTACGCTCTGTGCAATGTCACATTTAAAAAGACATTCAAACATCTTCTTCTCTGCCAATATAAGAATATTAGGTCAGCCAGATAAATACAGGAGGAACCACTAATAAATGAGTTGTGTGCATGTGTGTGTCATCCATGAATACGTGTGTGTGTCTGCGAAAGAGGTTTATAGGCAACATAAAGACTGCGAGAGTACATTTTGAAATCATTTACCATCATTCAGTCATTCGTTCTCCAAATTCTCTCAGTAACCGGTTGTAGCACTTTACACAAATTCAACTGAAGTCAGTTGCATTGAGAAATGTCTTGGAGAAACAGTGTAGATAGGAAAGGTTGTAGGCTAGAAAAAGAAAAATGTTACTGAAAGGATTACTTGTATGCTCAAAAAGAAAATAAGGGCATGTAAAGCAAAGAAAAGGGAGTGACGCTGAGCTGACAAAAAACGAATAAAGGTAAAGAGCAGAGGAAGAAAAGTGCTGTGAGAAAACATAAGAAAATTCAAAATGGGAAAATAGGGCTGACTGAATTTACAAACCCCAGAAGTTTGAAGTTCAGTAAAGATACCTGTAGATAACTGTACATATCACTGTGTAATTATGTGTGTAAGTAGGTGTGTGCTGGCTCTGCGTTTGTGTGCGCACGTGTGGCCCTCTGCCTGCCTTCTTCCTGTGATCACCACCGTGGTACTTCCAATCAGCAACATGTAGGACTAATTTGCCTCTGAAATGGTCACATTAGGACTTAAAGCTTTGCCATCTAACAATGAGCCCCATGTGGGATTGAGTTGCCATTAATACATAATGTATATTTTTTTTAAAGTTAAAGTTGCACTTGGCACGTTTGCACACTGGCAGGGAAAGATCCCAGCCAGAAATAATGTTGAGCTTAAAAGGCTGGTTTAGCAAATTAAAGAATAAATAAATAAATAAAAATTGGATGCAATTTGTCTGTTATAACACGGGGCATCGAAAAACCACTGAAAGAGCTGATGATGATTGAAAATACTCAACAGCAAAACTTAATTTGAACCAGTCAGATCAGTCCATTATTCTCATCATTGAGGATGGATCCCCCACTGAGGATGTAAATATGCTCATTCACTTCAGTGATGGATGGGAAGACTGTTGCCACTCATCTAGGTTGATACGAAACCGGGACCAGGAGACAGTTGCTGTAGCTTAGTGTAGCATAAATAATGAAAGGGGGGGGGGGTGTTCCTTTGACCTGGTCCCAGATAAGCAAAAGAAAAATGGCACATTTGATTTTAAAAACAGCCTGATGTTTTCTTTCTTTGTCTCGAAGCAGGGATTTCTGTCTTGCTGTCAGTGGGAGCAAGTCACTGCTCCCAGCCACAGAGTGCTCTGTCATATACCATTATAGGGAATAACAAAATGGCTGCAGCTGAGAGGCATACAAACAGACCAAACAGCTATAGCTTATAAATAGCTATAAAAAAAATTTTTTTTAATTTCACAGCTTGTTCAGTCACTCTTTTTTTGATCTAATCTCCTTATACTGTAGCTATGAAGAAATGAGTTTTTGTTGTCCTGATATTCACCGCTGAAAGGAAGCTTCCTTGTCGGCGAGTCAAACAGGTGGTTGGAGCTCAGAGCTGCTCTTTATTACTGTCTGTGGGAAGGCACTTTGTGCTGTTTGCTTGTGTGTGCAGATGAGTGGGAGATGTCATTTGATCATGCTGATTAGTGGATTGATGTCACCGCGTGTTCTTGTACTGTACTGATGATGATGATTGTGAAGACCTGGGTGTGTGTGGGTGGGTGTATACGTGCTGAGTTTGTTTGCGTGCTGGAGTTTACTTCTGATCACAGGTCACAGCCTCGTGATTTTATTTTAAAAAAGGGCTAATTATGTGTCTCATCTGTTTTGTGACCTTATTTTACTACTATTTAATTATTAATCCTATTAACACATACACACTCATATATATATATATACATACTTGTGTTTATTTTAATGAAATAAAAAATAGGAAAAAATATATTTTGACAGTACAACATGTTCTTGGCGCTCATACATGTCATCTATCATTTAAGCCTAGACGTTCTCAGTCATAGTAGTGTATGCTCACCAGTTGATGTGATTAATATGCAGGAGAAATTACCATGAGGAGGTTGCCACATTGGCTGGTGGGGGGGCTTTTTGTAAAGAATTACGCCTGCACCGAATAGCTACTCAAGGCTGTCTCCTTAAAGAGAAATCTGGGACAGATCCTATAATGAAAACTCACCATGAGGCTGATCAGATTATGGGACGATGTGGAACACCTACATTCGAGATTAAAGATTGCCCATTATACGCTCAGCTTGCTACAAGCCCATGCCCCACTTAGTGCTCCACTCAGCCCTGATCCTGTTATAGTCTCTTACTCTTTTAAGGCCATGAATGTAAAGTACATACCAATATATATATGGGTGTATCATTAGTATACTTTATTGTATTGTTCTTGTATTGTTCACCTTACTTCCAGCTACTGTGTTGCTGATATATGCACTATTCATTTTAAATCAGTGCATTCCTATTGTGCTAATTCACAATATGACAAGGTGCTTTATATTGTAAGGTAAAACATTCAAGAATCCTCTATGAGCATGCACTTGCTGGAGAAGAACTCCATTTCAAGTGTATGAAACTAGGCTCTGGAAGGGTGCTGTTCTGCCATGAGCAGCTGAGGCAACGTGACCAAGCACAAAACTGCAGTACAGGGAAGAGAGCAGACAATGTCTTTTATTTAGTTCAAATTATTATTTGCTTTCATCAGAAAGAATCATGAGCTTCCGGCTATCACATCCTTGCAGGCATTTGTCATTCTAGTGGCCAGTTTCTTGAGGAAATCCAAAATAAATTCACTGTTTTAGATACCACACAGTCAAACTGTTCCCACATCAGCTCAGCAGCCTGTGATCCAGTGATTCGCTGGCCTCTCCATCATAGGCAGAAAACCTGCTGACTGCCTCCGTTCTCATTTAAGTGATTGCCTGCCTTGGCCACCAAGCATCCATGAAAGACAGCATCAAGGGCTCCCACAGCATCTTTCCATCAGTTCTGCATCTCCTGAACCACTGATTTACACAGCACTTTCTCCAGTGTTTTGTTCAGCGTCTTTATTGTTAAGCTTTTCCTTTTACTGCCAGTCTCAGGGGCATTTTTCTTTTTCTTTTTTGTTTTCCAATTTTTCCACCAGAGACAAGATGCATGTGCCCCCTCATTCAGTTAAGTACCAGTGCAGATTAACCCTCTTACTTTTTTTTTAAATCAAACTCTCCCATTGGTGCATTCATGTATACTCAGTATTCAATATTGGGTAGAGTCCAACAAAACTGACCTTTGAAACACCGCTCAGCAAGTCGAGACAGAATGGAAAGTTATTCTCTTGTAAAGTAGTAAAAAAATTAAAGCTCCTCAAAATTGTACTCAAAAATGAGCATTTTTGTGGTTTGAGCTATCGAAATGAAAAAAGAAAGCTCATTACTGCTCCATATTTATCTGAACGCTTCCAGCAGGAACTCGGGCGCCCATCGGAGCAACCTTCCGTTCCGATAAGTGGAGCCGTGTCTGTCCGACATCTGTCACACATCTTAGAAGTGAGTAAAGAGCCTTCCAGAATAACTGATTAATCTTTGCTAAGCTGTCATTTGAGTGATACCAGCAGGAGACTAAGTGGCTCAAAGCTCAAGCGGTGGTCTAGGGGTCTCAGCTTGAGCAGCTGCATGGGTGTTTGATGGAAGGTGATGGCAGTTTATCACCTCCCGGAGCGGGAAAAGGGCGAGATGCATCCAAAAAAAAACAACAAACGCGCTTACAGGAGTTGCACTTTGAACATTAGCGGCCATTTTGCTCATCCTGGTCTTGTCACCAAGTTGTCAAACACTTGAGAACAAAAAGACCTTCTTGTTTTAGGGCTTGTCCCCTTATGACAGACTGAAAGAGCATCGTGTAGTGACGGTGAAAGAGTACAGCTGTCATCCATGTAACGGAGAAAGCAACCTGATGGCTCCAAGGTGTTCTTTGTACATGCGAAGCAGATAATCGTGGTTACGGGGGGTGGGGGGGAGTGTCTGTCGGTGACAAAATCCAAAGCTAGAGGATCACACTGCAACACTGCAAGTGGACCATGTTTGGAGAAATCACAGCCATTCTGAGCAGGTCAGCCAAAGGTTTTGCCGCAGGAATTCGAGTGTCCCAGATGAAACCTGCAGGAACACGTAAACAGAGCGGGACACGGCGCTGTTTACTGTCACTCCTGCACTTTTATTACATCTCTTTCTCGTGACGTGCAAGCGCAATCCATTGTTCCTGACGCTATGAAAATATGAGGAGAATCCTAACATTTTATGAGTGATTTCGAATGCATATGCACTCACATACATGTTCAAAATAAACACAAATCATCAACATATCATGTTGTGCCGTCAGAGCTATCTGGGCTCGTGTGCATACGGCTTATGTCAAAGGGCTACGCTCCTTTTCAGAGGAGCACTCGTGACATGTAACGTTTATCAGAGAAGACTTCAAATTCGAGGTGTCTCTGGCTTCAACTCTTGGGGCCGTTGCTGAGAATAATCTCAACAATCGTGTGCAGCCAAGCAGATATGGAGATGCAGCAGCTCGCGCGTGCTGTGAGATTTTTATTCAGAGACCGAAAGTTTATATCGCCGGATTGTACAGAGCAATTTGAAGTGCCTTATCCAGAATGACATAAACAAATTGCTCTTTTATCCTGAAATCCCTGTTGCTTCTTTAGAGTGTCTGAGCTGTAAGCTGTAGATCGTGCTGCTGTGTGATGCACATTAAAGAGCTTGTTTTACAGCCTTCCTGATTTGATTATTTTTACCAGCTCTGGGCTACCATCACCGTCATATTTATGTTAATAAGAATCACCTGCTTCGACTGAACAAGCTAAAGAAATTGTGCCATTTCAGTGTCACCTAAATAATGTATCAAAAACAACCGCAGGTAAATGAGTTTGCAGGCACAGTGGGCTGTTTGGGTTCACTGCCCATCCAATATGTACGTTTTCTTTGCTGTCTTCAGAGATGTTGTAGTTTCATATGCAAACCCTGTGTGAGTGTGTGTGTTTGTGTGTGTCATTATGTTGAGATCAGGGGCCGTCGTTAATCCGTGTGTGTGTGTGTGTGTGTGTGTGTGTGTGTGTGTGCATCTTGCTGTGTGGTGGTTTCTTTTTTCTCTAAATGGCATCCTCAGCATGAATACATCGGATTGGACAAAATATCATGGCGCACATCAGGGCAGATTCACGCAGAGTGATTATCTATATCTCTGTCATCACTTCTTTCATCTTTCAATAGTAAAAAGCTTCCAAAGACTCACTCAGACACATCTTTCCATGCTAATGGAATATAGGAAGAGGCATGATATACATTTTCTATCACATTTTGTAAATCTGCTTCTTTTATCACTGTACAAAGTACAAATGTAGTATTACAAATTAGAATATGACCAGTGTACAGAGTTTCTTTTTTTTTAAATGTTAAATAAAAACTCTATAAAGATGTGAATATTATAAATTGTGTTGCCGAGATTATGTGTTTGCAAAGGCAGAAAGTATAAATATGTGCATTTCTGGAGTGTATGATTTGAAGAAGTGGATTCTTACCTTGGAAACTGAAAACTTTTACACACTGGAACAGCCTTGTGGGGGATTTGAAGAGTGACTTATGCAGCCAAAAAAAAAAATCAATCCAGAGGAGGGAAACCGAGGAGGGCGACAAAAGCTAAAACTAGTTTCAGTGTGGCCGAAAGCCCAGAGCCAAGGGTTTCATTTTGATTTCACCTGTAAATTTTTAAGGCTTCACACTTCCCCCCTGAGAAGAAGCCGGTTTGCCTGCTCTCTTACTGGACACACTTTACAACGTTTGCAATTTTAATATCATGGGAAAAGAATGCGTTTTGTGAAAGAACTAATAAGCCGAGGGTTTCAGTTCTATGACCTGGTCTGGTCTGAACGTCAAGGGTCAGAAACCACATGTATTTAAAATGGAAAAAAAAAAAACTACTTAAAAAAAAAGCAATCAGTAGCCTGCTGCAAGTGTTAAATGTACATCCAGGTGTTACTTTTTCATTTGCTTAGGTATGTACAGTAGGTGCTCATTGTGTACTCACTCACTGTGGCTTGTGGCTTCTCTTGTAATTGCAAAAATAAATCTATCGTTTGCATTGTATATATCTATATGATATTACATTATATGTAATTCAGATGCAGTATATTTGAAATGTAAATACACAATAATAGCTACTCTTTGAATGTTCCCCCCTCAACAGTCCCTCATTTATTCTCCTCCCCCCACTATGAAACTCCCTGTACAGTAACAATGGTATTATTTTTTGCTTTGATGCATTCTTGATTGATTATCTGTTCTGGACAATGAATCTGAGTGTTCTTATCACTGGCTACCTATGACACTGTAAGATGAACTGCATTAAGTGGTTACATTGTGCCATATCCTCTCAGAATGAAATTCGAATAAAAAAAAAATATGAAATGTGTTTGAAATTTGGAGCTTTTTGATTGACAGGACGCATGGGATGAAACACAAACACGTTCTGTGTGTTTTCTAACTTTGATTTTTATTTTGGAAATGTACCAGGAAGTAAAGGGGACGTTAACTTGAAGGGCTACCACCGTGAGGACTTTCTTTTTTATACAACCAAGAGAAGGAGAGTAACAATCAGTGGGTATAAATTGAGGTACAACAGAGCAACAGGAGAAAAAAAACAAAAAAAACGAACTACCTTATGTTTATTCAACACTGTTTGACAGGAAGAAAAAAATTATAATTATGTTGAGCCACAAATTGCAAATTCATGACTTTTTTTTTTTTTTGCTCAAATTAATTGAGTAAACATGTTCATAGCTTCACTTTTAACAAACTGACTTATTAAGTCTGGGCATGGATCAAAGAGTTTTCCAAATTAGGGTTATGCTATGTGCAACTGTAAGACAAATCCTAAGCAATTTGTCCTTAAGAAAATAATCCTAGACATAACATCATTAGGTGGGAACACTACTAATTAAATCTTCTCATTATTTATCTCTATTGTATTATATCCTCTATTGCAACATACAGGTTTTTCTTCTCAGGCGCTAGAAAGAAGAAAAGAAAGGTAAAACGTGGTCACTAAGCGTCACATTTCCGCTGATTTTTGTCAAAGCTATAGAGGCTCCTACAGTCAACCTACAGGACATGTGAAGAGGAACCATGTTGAAATAGGGCAGTGGAACCTTCCCCACCGTCTTCTTCCTCCCTTCCTGGTTCAAACAAGGTCGTCGGCCATCTGAGTGCGCTCTCGCTTCTTGCCCTCCTTCTTTTGCTTCTTTGCATCTGCAAGGATAGACGAAGAGTTTTAATCTTTATTTGTTTTTTTGCCAAGAGTGCGCATTTAGTCTTGAAATGATTGTGGTTCGGTGGCCTGGTGCATACCCCATAAATACACCTTATCAACGTGCCGCAACAGTGGATTGGTACCTGGCCGCCATGAAAAGAGCCACAGTGCATGGCTCCCCTTTCTGCTTTATGGCCTCTCCACTCTGCTGGACAATAAGAGCACAACCTCCAGGGGTCTCGACAGCTAGCTTCTGCTTAGCTGTTTGCTGGTCACTTTGCCTGCTGTTTGATTGTGTTTGTATCTGCTTGGCTGCATGTACAGTATGTATGTCTCTTAGCCAAATTTTCTGTGTCTAATCATTTTAAATGGTTGACATTTTACCGTGCAGATGTTACATGTCTAAAAGTGCAACAGCTAACATCTGTGGAATGTCTTGTTTCATTAGAAGATATTTTTGCCAAGTCATAGTGGGAATGAGACTTGTGAAAATAAAACAAACCATGACTGAAATTTACTGAATTGTTCTAAAACCATTTCTTTTCTTTTTTTTTTAACATATGCATAAAAAGACAGCAGTACAATTAAGTTCCACCAGCACTGGGGGGGAACACAGTCCATGGCTCTTGACTGACTTTGTGCTACGTGAGGAGTGCTGTTGCAAAAAATAAAAAAGAGAAAAATGCCTAAAAGCTGCAGTATGGTGTGATGCACTACCAGAAGGGTAAAGAACCCAGAACTAAGTTTTGTAAGCTGCTGAACTGAAAAACTGAGCCTCAAGGAGACGAAGTGGATACAGGCAATAAAACAAGAGGCCTCAGAAGGATGAGTGGGAAAACGGTGGAATCCCAAAGCTCACGTAGGACTGTTTAGCAGCAAGCATTTTCTTCAGTGATAAGGTAAATATGCAAAGGACTACTCTATTTCTTCAGGTTAAGCCAAAGCATTTTGAAAATGAATATCTTTTTCAACAGCCCTAATATATAGCATTTAGAAGCTAACGTTAGCTATATTTAGAAGCTAATGTTTGACATGTGCAGTGTTTAGAAGTCCATGTTAGCTATGTGTAGTATTTCAGAATGCTATGAGTAAAACTTTTAGCCTTTCCTGTAGCTTTAGCACGCAGATAGTGCACCTAACTATCAGCGAGAAAGTGATTTTTGAAAATGCTAAAATGAACCCATGAATGTGTCAAGCTACTGCCAGCTTCCCCACCATGACAATTTAAAGTGACAAATGAATAAAAGCAGTTTGCTCCCTCTCCTCTCCTGCACTTTTCATTATCCCCTTAGATGTTTTGCATCTCTAATATCTAATTGCAAGTCATATTTTAATGCAAGCCTTTCCCGCTTAAACAATGATTTCAACCATGTGTATCTACAACAAGAGACATCAGAAGTGATGGTATGTGGGGGGAAAAAGCCATGATTTTAACAGTTCTGGAACTCCAACAGGGACAGAAACATACAGAAATTTATGTTGTCATTATATATGAATTCTGCATTCATTTTGTGCACTTTGTGTGGATAGATTAACTAAAAACCTCATCTTACTCTTATAATGCGCTGGCAGCTCTGAACTGTGACGAGGCACACTTCAGCAGTGAGATTTGAGCTGCCTTTCAGCCTTTTAACATTCCCATTGTGCACTACCAGGAAAAAAGTGAAAATCTCTTCTTGTCATCTCAGTTGCAAACTTCCACTGGCATAAGAATTTTGACGTGCGAAGCACTCTCGCCCCTGCAAATACAGAAATTACTCTTCCATCCCATTTGTTTACTTGTTTTATTTTTTATTTGTTTCAGTATTTCCTCTCTCTTCATCTCCCTGCTGTTTCGTGTCAGCATATTCTGCTCCCTGGAGAGAAAGATAGAAGGAAAGGATTTATTCTCATGCTGCTCTTGCTGCTCCATATATGAGATGTGGACTCTCATGCCAGGTTGGAGTACTTTCTGCTGTATTTGCACATTCCATGGCTCCTTTTTGCCTCTGTCACAGACTTATAATCAGACCCTTGCTCCCTTCTCCTGCTCAAATCTACCCAGAGCCTAAACACACTGGCTACATATTTGCTCAAATTTGCTGCATTGTAATATTGTATCACAAAATAACCAAGTTAAAGTTACCTCCACCTCAATGAACTGCAACGTTACTGTTTGACATGTACATGAAGTATTTTGTTTTTGTTGTTTTCTAACTGAGACATTATTCCCCCAAAAGAATACTTTGAAGAAATTATATAACATTTACAAACAGCTATGGCTTTGTATTATCAAGTTCATTTTCACAGCCTAAAGTGACACATTTGTTTTGCAAAGCTTTACAGTATAAACCCGCAGCTCTTAAACCCTTGATTTAGATTAATTTTTTTGCTCTTGCTGTAGTTTTTTTCCTTCTCACTCTGCTTTGGTCTGGTGCAGGGAGACAACTGCTCAGACAACTAAAACTGTGTCAACTTTAATTATAGATTAATTTCTGCTTGTGGTACACGTGGTGTCAGTATCTCTCAAGAAGGTCATATTGTGACTGTTTTTTTCAGTTATGTTTTAAGGGGACAAAAAGACTAAAAAGGCATGGAATTCATTATTTATCCAAAAGTTTATCCACTGAAAAGTTTGGCCAGTCTCAACCTCAGATTTTGCAACTGCCTCCTTGCCTTTGGGTGGCAGGAATCTTGAATGCAACAACACAACCATATGTGGCTGTGAATGCATGCCTTTGGCTTAAAAATCAGGACACCTCCTGTCTGTCCAAGAAGAATGACAATCGCAAATTCAGCGCAAGCAGATTCAGAGATGCCAGATTTCTCCTAACAAAGCCTTTTGTTTTACCTGAAATCAACTTTGGCATGCTAACACTCCCTCACCCGCTACTCTCTGTTCTGCTGAAAGAGATGGTGGGGACCTTGAGATTTCTACAGGCATTCATAATGTTTCATTTCTGTCAGTCTTTGTTCGCTCTTTCGCTCCAGAGGGTCTGTGTTTCACCTGGACTAGACAGCAAAGACACGCAACTCTGAATCTCAGATCACTCCCAAGGTGCGTCTGAGCATTGTCTCCCTCAAAATCGGCAAATGACAGATGCTGCCGCCATAGTAGCAACCTACGGCAGTCAGGGAAAAGCTGACTGTGTCTCCAAAATCCAAAACGGCTGGTCAGAATTACATATTTGGCCGGGCAGATCTGTGCTCCCAGCTGGAGGTTAGATGGCCTCTTCTCTCCATCTCACTGTCTCTCTAAGGGAAGGGAAAATATTTCTGTGTGTGTGTATGTGTGTGTGTTTTCATAAGCCCTCTGATCCTGCTGCTGTAGACTGTATCTCTGCCATCCCCAGACTCACAGAGAAAAGCATGCACAATTCCCCCTACCATGCAAACCTCATTGTGCACAGCACCCCCTCTTTCTTTTTCCTGGTAACTCCCATGTTTCCGAAGGCTTATCTTCCAACTGGCAGACACGGGATATCACACCTCGCAGCGATATCAGGTCTCTCTTCCCAACTGCCTCCCTTCATGTCTGCCCTGTCATCCTTGCTCTGCATCTCTTTTGCCCTCAGCCTTCACACCTCTTAGCTTGTCACACCGCATCCATGCATCTGGCTTTAATTGATGTGCAGGTATGCAGTGCAGCACAAACAAATAGATTTTGACTCCAGACACATTTACTGAGTATATTTAAATCTTTTACTTTTGATGGATGGATGGACCTTCTAAATATAAATCCATATACATCTTTACATATTTAAAAGTGGCATCCTGTATCATAGCATGAGAGATGGTAAGTGCGGAACATCTTTTAAGCTGTTCCCCCTGTCACAATGTATTAATGATGTGCTACTGTGTGAAATATTACACTGATCCCTCTGTGATAGACAAGCAGTTTGGCATAAAATCTTAAGACAAACAGTATTGCAGACAGATGTGCTACATTTCACAGCACTGCAGCGGCAGACGTGTTGCACTGAGAGGCTCTCTCAGAAGCGCTCGCATTGTCTTATCTTTGTAGTTTGGGACGTTGCCTCACTGGTTGTTTGATGAAGCGATGGGAAGGTCAAGTAAACTGCATGTGCAAACTTCATGTGCACACATGGCATCTGGGGAGTGTGATAAGGTGACCGTTTATGGCCACTGGCAACATTTTGTACTCATTATAATCCTGTTTGGACAATGGGACATCCTTGTTTGCAAAACTGAGAAAAAAAAAAGCAGCACTGGCTCATTTGTAACAAATCAAATGCTTTTCTTCAGTGGTTTCACATCAGTTCTCTCAAGCAGGCAAAGATGTGTTCTAAACACATCTGTTTACTTCAGATTTTCCAATTTCTTTTGTATCGTCTCGCGTTCTATAAATTGATTATTTCCCACATTCTCTGTGAAATGGAGGCAAGGAGTATTCCTTTGTTCCACGTCACATACATGACTGAAAAAAGCTAAAAGCTTGCAATTACAGCTGAATAGTGAGTTAACCTATTCACCCCTGCTTTAATGCTGTCACTCACAGCTCCAACTTAGCACTTAAGTAGGAGGATTTCCATCATACTGATGGCGGACTGAATATAAATTTGAATCACAGCTGGCTTTGCCTCCATTAAATCATTTGCAAGGGTTTGCTGGATTTAGCAGAGATGCAATCAGTCTGAGATGTGCCGGAGACAAGATAAATATCTGCTGAATGTGCACAGTTATTATCACAAAGAGGACAGAATTAGTTCGTTCTCTCAAATTCCTTGATACATATTTTGTACGACTCTACTGCCATTTCGTCCTAATTAAAATCAAGCTCAAGTTATTTTTGCCTTTGATTTTGACCTGCGCGTTATGACAAACAAAGGAACATTCAAAACAGCATAAAATACACAGACTTGTCAGGACACAGCTACACGCTTTGGCAGCAGGAGCGGCGACGTCTGAGTGGTAAACATCCCTTCAGCTATAATTAATTAAACAAACGAAGAGATCTGACATTGCCTGTAACTGTTTACAGCGATCTGACGGTGAAGGAAAGTCCCAGAATGATTCTTCTTGTAGATCAAACCAACCTAATATCGTTTGAGTCCCCTTGGAAAGTAAACCACTTTCAAACTGGCCCAAAAAAGGTCAGTGTTGCAGCTCATGTGTGCTTCTGTCTTTTATTACAAGCAGTGAAGCAAGTTTATGAAGATGGCTTGTAAAAAAAAAAAATGGCTTTGGCTTGCTTCAATTTCACCCCAGGTTTATATTTAAAGATGTTATTTTTGATTTCTTCAGTGACTCTTTTGTGAAAACAGCAGAATTGGCATTTTCTGTAAGATATGCCAGTGAAGCAGTCGCACTCTAGTGAATGAGCCAGTAAGCTGCTCACCTTTCTGTACACCCTCAGCTTACACATACAGAATGAGGCTGTTAAATGAAACTAAAATCAACCCTCCATTAAACTCACACTAAGACAGCAAAACAGTAGACCTCATAAGAGCAGGAGTAATCGAGCATCCCTGGAATTTGTTTGTTTGATGCACTTCAAACTTGACAAATGTATAGATGGTGACTGAAGTAAGTGCACAGTCTAGTGTGAAGTTGTGTATTAGCACAGTTGTGGAGGGAAAAAAAAGACACAAGCACAGATTCCTTCATGTGTAAATATTCACCAGCAGTGCTGAAATGTGATTGCTTTGAGGGAAACAGATTACAATTTGAAATGTCCACTAAGGTTCCATTACTCTGACTATTCTGGGATCTGCATGGTTTCTGTCTTACTGGGAATTTAATGGAGGGTTTACAATAGGCCAGCCTCTGCTTTCATTAGACCGCAGTGTTAGGTGTTGTCTTGGAACTGGAGGTACTACAGACAGTGGAGGAGTTTGATTTCCAGTTACTCCAAAGTTGGATTATAGGCAGAACAGCATGGTCACCCTAAAGATGCAAAACATAGAAAACGCTTTAAAATACTTGCTAATGTGTAATTGGTACGCATTTCATTTTTCAATTAGCAATACATTAATAACGGGAAACTGATAGCTAATAACACTTGAGATTTTAGTTAACATTACTCATTATTTAATTATATTGGAGATAAGAACTACTTGGTTATGTTCAGAAAAAGATGAGCTGAAATATGATGAGCTGATAACCACACGTGTCACAGGGCCAGCGTTAATGCCACATTTCTCAGTAGTTATTTTTTGATGAAAGGTCTCTCTATATGATTAATAATATTATAATTTATTTTAATACACAAACCAACGACACATGACAGTGTAATTAACTATCAAGTTAAGATTTATTAGCAATGGTAATTGGAACAAGTTTCACCAACCTCTTTAAAATTCATTAAAGTTTTTATATTCAGTCTAAAGCTGAACAGTAACAGGATGCAGAGAATAACATCACATTTTTAGACACGGGGATTCATCAGAAGGACTTTGGTGCATCTCACTTTTGGTGACTGGCTCAACACGTCCTGCAAGAGTCACATTTTACGTAGCAATGATTTATGTCTGTCGGCTTACCTTGCAGCTTGGTCTTAGGGATTTTCCCGCAAGGCTTGGTGGCTGTGACAGTGGCGGCGCAGGTCGCGTCCATGAGCGCTCGCTTTAGCACCCCCGTTCTGTTCTTTTTGCCCGTTGCCAGATCGCACTCCCCCCAAGCCTGGAAGTCGTACTTGCATTCCCCTGCAGCATAAAAAGTTTGGCTTTTAATCGCATGCTCGTTTAATGAAGCAGCTCAGAGAAGGAAGGCCGTGGACGTGATCAGAAAGAGGCAAATTTGCAGATTGTTTATTTCTTTCAAAAGGCAGTTTATTGCAATCAGTGACTGTAACAAGCCCCCGAGACTGGGGAGTGCTGAGTCATCGACTTTGAATGGGTGTTTGATGAGCAGTTAGCTACACCCCTTCTACCAAGATAAACTGTCCAACACTGACAAAGTGTCATCATGAGGCCATTTTCTGATGGTTATGTTTTCCCTGCAGGAATAGGTGATGCTTCACAGTTTGAGACTTACAATATATTCTTGATACTGTATGATGAAAGCCTCTAACAGATGAATGCAATCAAACAGAGCTGGATGTTAGATAGATGTAATTTTAGAGCAGGACAATTTTGCATATTCGTGATGTTTTGGGGGGGGGGTCTTGCTGGCGCTTTCATTTTAAACACCTTAAATTCAACCCAAAGGAGTGCGATTGCTCGCGAGAATGATAGCAGTGGCTAGCATATTGGTTTGGGGAGCATGTGTGCAGGTATGTGCATGTACGTGTTTGTTTCTGTACTGTATGTTCATGTCTGTCTTATCTCCCAGCATTATTTTTTATTTTTTCCAGTCTAGCCAGGCTCCCTCGAGGATGTGACACTCATTCATCTGCCTCCTCTCTCATCAAAGCATCAGCGCCGTTGTCACTGCTTCTGAGATCCCAAGGTGCTCATCAGAGGAGGGGAGAGGTGGGAGAAGAGGCGAGGGAAAGAGGGGTGAAGAGCGAAGAGGGGGAGTGACAGGGCCATTGTTGCAGGAATCCTATAGGGACTTCCAGAGCAACCAACTCTAAAAAGCGTATGCCTCCATGACTGTAATTTGTCTCGGAGAGAGAGCTCCCTCGGTGGCTCCCAGGAATTTTTCAGACAACTCATGCAATCTTTAAAGTGTAACATTTTTGTGTAGGCAAAAAAATATATATGGTTGCAAGAGTGTGAAACACCCACTCATCAATACTTCAATCCAAAGCCTCAAATGACTGAATATGATTTGTGCTGAAAAAAAAAGATTTGTCATAATGCAAGAAATTGGATTGCCTTCGGGTAGAGACAGGATGTATGAGTGGGTGGATCATGTGTTAAAATATAGTTACCACAGAATTAATGTGTATATACATACATATTTTTTCTAAAAGTTTAGAAGAATGTTGTTTTCCAAATCAATGTACAGTAGTGTGAAAAAGTAACGATCCACCCTTCATTTCCTTATATTTTGCTTCCAAGCAGTCAGACTTTCTCACAATTTTTAAAGTGCCCTTGAGCAGCAGTTCTCCAGGATTCCTGAACATCTTTCAAAGTTATTCTTTGGACATTGGCTGGAAGCCATTCTTAGGGAGAAGGGGATGGGAGAAAAGGCTGGGATATGCTAAATTACACAAGAATTGGGTTGACTGTGGAAACGGGTTTTGTGCAACCCAAATTTGAATTTTTTTTATGAAATCATCATCAATATGTATGAAGAAGGTCAGGAAAGAGGTCCAACAATGAGTGTCCACAGCCATCTGTAAAACTGGAGGCTCTGTTACAGTTTGGGGCTTTGTGAACATAGAAATGTTCCCTCGTGTTCTGATCCACCAATATTTGATCCAATACCATCTGCAAAGCATCTGATTGGCAATGGTGTAATTTTTCAGCATGATAATGATCTCAAACACACTGCCAGTGCAGTAAAAACATAGCTGGATAGAGCAAACACACAATAACACTCAGTCATGGACTGCCCTCCCCAGAGCCTGGACCTCAAAAGCAGCCAACATTCAAAGAAAAGCTTTGATGGTGGCACAAGACTTTTGCACAGCACCACAAATGCAAAACTATTGTATCTTTGTAACATTGCTGGATGCATGTTCTATGAGTATGTGTGGGTGACCGATATCAGTTTTTCCGCTGGTTGTGCGAGGTGAAGAGAATTTGTTCCACGGCCATAATTGTTCCAAAAATGCATCATTATTTGGTGATACACAATATCTTTTTATCTGCTATCAAAAAAAACAAAACAAACAAACATGTAAATTAACAATTTTATAGCAAAAGTAATTTTTCTCCTTTGAGTTCCCACATACTATATTTGCTCCCGTGGATTCATACTGTAGTCTATCGGCCACTGTAGCAAACCACATGAGCTGTCTCTTTTGGTTTATTATAATGAGTCCCATTAGCTGCTGTGCATGCGACCTTGGTCACCAGTCCCACAGGTGCTCCTCTTTTTTTGTGTCATGTTGCTAGAAACCCCAGCTCTACAATATTGTGCACACCTCCTGTATTAATATTTATTCTCCTTGCATCACTGTGTTATACTTTGGCAGGAGGCAAAGAACACTTTGGTCTGGGTGCTGCAAACTAAAAAAACAACAAAGTTAACCTAGTTTTCAGCAGTTGGTTTTTAATGGTCTTTTGGGTCTTATTATTCTAATTAGATCTAAGAGTTTTGTCACGTGGGATGTCAAATCTTTCATGCTCAGGACTCTTAGAACTCGGAAAAAATTCACAGTTTCCATGCTTCTTTTAAGACTACGTACCTAAAGGCGCATAATGGTGCCATCTACTAGATCTTAGCTGATGAGTCCACTAGCCACAACAGTATATTAATTAATGGTGCGGCTGAGTAAAATGTCAGCCGCACCATTAATTAATATACTGTTGTGGCTAGTGGACTCATCAGCTAAGATCTAGTAGATGGCACCATTATGCGCCTTTAGGTACGTAGTCTTAAAAGAAGCATGGAAACTGT
>VOQJ01022940.1:0-13965 GCA_015052665.1 Apistogramma diplotaenia | reverse complement strand
ACTAAGACCGGGAGAGTGGCTGATAATTATTTTTTAAACATGGTTTTATTGAAGCAGAAAAACAGTTATTGTACAGTCACGAACAACTGTATATACATTATATATATATATATATATACAGCAGGATGGATTCCAAATACACTGACAGTGCTCCAGTAAGACATTAAAGTTAATCTCAGCTCTGGAACAAATGAAACCCTGAACATCAACCTTTAGATATCACCTGAGTGAATTATATCTGTGTTTAATAACTTCCATGGGGTTTTTTAAAAACAATGTGCCTGGAGTCAGGCCTCTGACCAGCTGACAGCTGGTGCGGCGAGCTGGGTATTTGACCACAACCTGCTTGATTTATCAACATATTGCTTAATTGAAAAACTGCTCCTGCGGTTTTGGAGATGTCTAACAAAAGTAGCTGATACCAGGTACTACCAACTCACGGGAAACCCTAAAAACAGAATCTAGTTGAGTTGGTACTAGTGGAAAAGAGGCATTAGATCACCCGTGTGGGGCTTTTAATGAAGGGCTGCTGCATCAAAGAGTCAGTGTGCAAATATTTAACATAGTTTTACATTTTTTGTGGCTCAGTTACAGAGCTAATCACATATGTCGCTATGTGGAAAACTTTTTTGATGATTTGGATTAAACAGATTGTTAAGTTTTCACAGGTATATTGCTTATGTTTTAAACCTAAATACCTGAGAACACACACACACACATGCTGAAACAGATACGAAAGCTGAATTACACTCAAGCCCAGGATAGGTTTGTTTAGCAAACACTGTTTCTTTTGTGTATTCTAGTATCTTCCTGTTAACTGCTCTTCTCTGAAAGACTTAGTCACATGAGTAGGAAAAACAAACTGGTCACACATGTAACTTCTGTACATTTAATCCCTGGTACTTTGAATTAAGAAAAGGACTGCCAAACTACATGGTAGCTATGAAAAAATAGTACACAACAGGACACCTAACCCCTCTTTTAACCTGACTAGTGATTTAAAGTAGATCCTGCGGAGAAGTAATTTTCACTGTGTTCGTAAAACTCAACTGCTGGTAAAAGATTGGAGTAGGTCAGTCAAGGACAGAAAAAAATAAAATCACGTGAGTATTACACCCCAGTTAGTCATTTATTTCTTCTTCTTCTTCTTCTTCTTCTTCTTCTTCTTCTTCTTCTTCCTCTTCTTCTATCCCTCTTGTTTCATATCTCTCTTAAGAACAAAACTAAAAGTCTTCCTGAGTCTTATGATCAACCCCATTGTACTGTTTCTATTCACACACAGTCTGCATTATCATGTTTGTCCTCGTGTATTTTAATTAATTGATTTTCTTACAGTCAGCAGGCCGATCCGGAGCTCGCCAAGGTGCTCAACCAGCTCTGGCGCCAGGATAAAAACCGACTCAAACCTGGGACTGATTACAAAATCTCCCTCCAGGTCAGTGTTACATAGTCAGTCATCACAGCTTTTCTGCATAGGAAAGCACTCAGTCACTAATAAATGCAAACCCATTCATGGTGACCAGCTCTTCTACAAAATAAGTTATTTTACGTGTTTAAGTAGTTGATGTTTTTATAATAATAAAATAAAAACTAAGATTAAAACTGCAAGAGTTTGTTCAAGTGTTTCATCACACTCACATGGACTGCTGTAAAAAGTTAAGACCAGCTCACGTCTGATTTGTTGTACATTACGTAGGGCTGTGGGGCTGCTGTACCAGTGTGAATTTTCCCCTTAGGCTCTTATTTACTGGTTAGCAACATGAAATTTAAACAAAACAAAAAGCAAGGTTAAAGGAGTCATCAAAGTGAATAGGATCCTATTCCTAGGATGCATGTATCTTATAATCTTTGTTATTTAAAGGACAAACTTCAGCATATGAAAATAAGTGTCATTAACTAAAGTTGCATGACAAATAATCACTGCTTTTTACAGTAACCTTTATTTAGCTTTAGATCCTCATATTTGTTTGTGCTGCAGTATTCCCACCCTGTTCAGTTATGCTATGTTGGTAAATGTCAGTTTTTATGGTGTGTTATATTCAGGGGAAGGCGGGTTATGTAGCTCAGGGCAGTAACTGTGCCAGAGACCAGGCCAAGGCGCCGCTCTTCGCATACGTCAATGAAGACAAACTGAAGAGTATTGAGACATACAAATGTAAGTAGCAGTCACATCCATAAAGGTTTTCTTCATTACTTTTATCTGAAACAACACTAACAACACTGTTTAAATAGTTTAATGAGTGTATGCCTTTTTATACAGATTTCATCAGCTTGTTGGACAACTACGAGATGTCCACAGGTGTGGCAGAGACCGTCACTTCAGAGGAACTTAAAGAGAACGACCTCTTTCTCGATGCCATCCTGAAGACAGATGTCATGAAGGTACAGTCGATTCAAAGAAAGGAGTGATCTCAGTTTTATTCAGTTTTATTTATACAGCGCCAAATAACAACAAACAGACGCCTCAAGCTGCTTTTTATTGTAAGGTAAAGACCCTACAATAATTACAGAGAAAACCCAACAGTCAAAACGACCCCCTATGAGCAAGCACTTGGCGACAGTGGGAAGGAAAAACTCCCTTTTAACAGGAAGAAACCAGCAGAACCAGGCTCAACAAGAGGCAGTTATCTTACCTTGCCTTACCTATACATGTCAATAATAAAAATGCATTTAAAAAGTAATTTTGCAGGCTGGACTAATTCACATGTCTTGAAATCCCAATGCCTTAATACCATTTATAAAGTTATTTATCCAGGAGTAAACTATTGACATGGTCTCTAAATACAGTAAACTAGACTTCATAAGGCAACGTGTCAAATGATGTAATGAAACTTCATTCTAATAAACCGTGAGTCATTTTGTGTATTGATTGACCAATTTTTTTTATTCAGAGGACTGAAATTTCATCATATGTTGTTGTCTATTTACTCGCAGTGCGCTCACCAGTATCTGGTCAAAAAGGGGCAGTCGCCATCAGACCCTGCGCAGTTCAAGAGACAGCTGTACAACATCTGGTTCCGCCTGTACCACAGGGAGAGGGGTGGAGGGTGAGTCTCACTGTAACAGCAGGGGGCGCTGCTGCAGTGTTCAAAAGAGAAGGAAGCACAGGCACACACAGTTTTGAATGTCTGGTTCAAGTCTAACTTAAAACAGGTCCAAGTCTAGAGCAGTGTTTAGTGTTTTATAACTAAAGATGTCTAAATAAATGTAATCGTATACACATCTTTGGGTTTGCTGGTTGGTGTTATGTCATTTACAGCGAGGATTCCTGTGGATTTGAACATGTGTTTGTGGGAGAAGCCAAATACGGCAAGGAGATCATCGGTCTCCACAACTGGATCCAGTTCTACCTGCAGGAAAAGCTGGGTAACGTGGACTATAAAGGCTACAAAGCAAGAGATAAAGATACAGTAAGAAACTAATGCATCTCTATAACAGCACTGTGACCAAACAGCTGGTAATGAACAAGCAGCTGAATGACATTTTGTTTTATTGTTCTTTTTAAAGCCTGATGAGGACGACCACGTCCTGAACCTGCAGTTCAGTTGGAAAGGCTTGGTGAAGCCTGTCGGTGGCTCCTTCATTGGTGTCAGTCCAGAGTTTGAATTTGCTCTCTTCACCATCATCTTCCTCATGTCGACTGAAAAGATGACATCTGTGGTGGTGAAAGTGGACGAGTACGTGTTGGAGGTGGTCGTCTATCGGCACGGGCGGTCCATCGGCACGTCCTACCCCAAACTGCTCAGCAGCAACAACAGGGATGTGTAGCTTTACACCAGCTGAAAGTGTGCAGCTGTTTCTGATTAAATTTCGGCTTCATTTCAATGTAGTACAACCATAAAACAGACCTGGATCGGATTTTCTTTGCACTGAACATTAGAAGGATATATACATGGTTATTGAACACATTTGTCATATTAACTGTTACAGACTAAATAAAAATATGTTTTGTTTACAAAGTAAGTTTGTCTTTGTCTTTCGTTTTAGAAGAAATTGTTTAAGTCTCAGTGCAGCAGTTGTTGTATTTTTTCAGAAAGTAAATCCCTACCCAAATAAAAAAAACACTCACACAAACACAACAATGTGGCCTTTAGATAGATGGAAAATCTACAACTGAGTGTTAAAAAGATAGCGTTTGAAAAAAAATTATAAAAAATTATAAATTAAAGACTTGAGTGCAATGTCATAAAATTTGAGACCACTTTGATCATTGTCAAATATTCTCTGTATTATCTATATATTGTTACAGCTGGCTCAAAAGCCCGCAACATAAGGAGGAACACTAATTTCTAATGAACAGTATTTATTAAGAAAACCAAGCAACCAAGGTAGCCAAAAAGCCAGTGAGCTGAGGAGGAACGTCACTTCACTAGGCCCAACTATACACTTCACAGGTGTCCTGCATCTGTCATCAAGGGAGAACACTCAGAACTTAAAGTTCTTTGTATAGTTAAAAGTCTATCTTTTACAGTATAACATTGATAAAGTCAGCATTGTATGAGATGCAGAAAACCCAAAATGTAATGTCCCTGTATGGGGACACAGGGTTTCAGGATAAGGAGTAAAAATAAAAAATAAATTAAAAAAAGACATAAATAAAAACACCAAGGCTAAATTATAAAAACAATGAATGTATTAAAATCTTAAAAAGAGCAATGCAAGACTCTGCACCAATAATACGGGGTGCAACCTAATAGTTAAAAACAAGATGAGAACAATTTAGTGCAAAATGATATGTAATCCTTTGTATATAAGTCTTTAAAAGAGATTTACCAAAAGATATAGAAGATCAGTGTTTGGCAATGTAGCAAGATTGAAACACTTTGGGAAGTGGTCAGTGACACACAAAAAAGTAGACTGGGGGAATAAAAACTAAAACAAAGACGGCTAGTAATGTGACAGATTTCTGTACAATCTGAAGCGCCTTGAGGCGACTGTTTGTTGTGCTTTGGCGCTATATGAATAAAACTGAACTGAACAGATGTGGCCTGTATTTGACTTGTTTATCCCGTGGGAACCTCATCGCTGCCTGACAGACATGACTCAGGGCTTCAGCTTCCACTCAGCGTCAGGCGGCACCCAGGCTGTGCGCATGCGCATTCAAACAAACCAATTACCATGTCAAAGCACAGAAATGAAGGTGTTGCTCTGAAAACTACCCGATGAAGTTGTGAACAAGCAGGTAAAGACACACGCTCTCCTCGCGGTATGAGAAACTCTCTGAGGCGCTTGCGGACAGACGCAGAAATAGTTCCCATCTTGTTTACAAATGAACTTTTTAGACTGAGAACCAACAGACACGGTTGGCTAGCAGCTAGCTGGGCTAACGTCACCGTTGGTTGGCAGCTCGTTATCGCAGTCTGGGAGCCACCTGACAATCGCTCACATGATTTCAACTACTGCAGCCCACACTGATTATAACACTGACACGTTTTGTTAAAGTGTGTGTGTGTGTGTTTGTAGGTGTAATTTGGATCACCGGGGGGTCTCTGAGGGGGATATTTCTACAAGAAGAAGCCAAAACAAACATGTTTGGTAAAAAGAAGAGAGCACCGCAGCCCAGAGGCCAGGGCGGTGCTGCTGCCAAGCAGGTAACAGCTCCGGTAAACGTTACGTTAGAAATAATAGGCTTTCTGTTCAAATTTGTCAACGTGGAGACGGTTACCTCTTTTTGCTTCCAGATGGGTCTGTTTGTAGAGCTGGACCCTCAGGAGATGATGATGGGCATGGACGGAAACCTGGACGACCCGGACCTGGAGGCGGAACTTGCTGCTATTACTGGAAAAAAGGCTGCTGCAGGAGGGAAAGCCACGCAGAAGGGTAAAAGTGAGTTAAGTAGTTATGACTTGTTCTACAAACATGCACGGAAGTAAAGAAATTAGACAGAAATAAATAAATTGGAGGCTGGGCACAGATATGTAATGGTCCTCCACCACAGCCTTCTACACCTGAGAAACACACAGCTAACATGTTTAGTCGTTTTAGAGCTGCTCTTAGAGCCTCAGGCTACATCCACACTAATACAGCCTCCATCCGGCTGTGTGTTTTAGCCATTTCAACAATAATCTTTGTCTATACTGACTTGCCTGTAGATGTGAATCACATGACCATATAAGTACACAAGGCTTGCATTTGTCAGTGTAAACAGGAAGCATAGGGTTAGTCGGGCTGCTTGACTGTAGTAACATGTCAGAACCATAGTGCCAGCATATAACTATACAAAGCCAAAGGAACAGCTGTATAAGAAGGATGATATCAAAAAAGATGTGCAACACTAGGCAGATGTGCGATTCCATTTTTGTGACTGGTAGAACCCAATCAGAATGTAAACATGGGCATGTGTGTCGTAGTTTCTAAAAATCTTAGTTTTTACCCATTTAGATAAGTGTTTTGAATCAAGACTGGGTCACCAGTGTTTCTAAAGTCATGTTAATCGTGGAGCTGCGTGACTGCATGCCTGTTGTAAATGTAGTAAAAGTCACTTTTGTTTAAAAAGATAAAACTGCAGTTGTGTCGATGTACCAAAAATGCTCCCTTTCTGCTTCTAAAACTTCCCCCTGCCCACTGTCACTCTCGCTGCTTGTTCACATGATCCTCTGTACTGCCAGCACTCTCCCCGAAATTCCGCATTTAAGAAAACATTATCCTTATTGGCTTCCAATAAGTTTTGGGAATAGATCTTTCACATTTCACAAGATCTAATCTGGCGATTGCGGCTTGTGCAGACACCCTGAATGTGTTCTGTCTGCATTTAAGCTGAATTATTTTGGGATGTTGAAATACATTAAAATGCAGTCAAACAACATTTTGAGCATTCTGATCTTAGATGCTTTTATGCATCTTCACACAAATAAATGTCATCTCCAGCAAGATGCCACTGATGTCAGTCATAGTTCTTCTCGCTGTTATCAATGACAGCACAACAAGAAGAAGTAATGAGTATTGAGTCGCCTTTGGAGCCAGTTGCATGTGATGCCTCCTTCAACTGCAGTTTATAGCACTTCAGCTCCATCGCTCAGCTCTGGAAGTCCAACTTTAACTTTAACTTCACCTCCCCACCAGACTGCAGCAGGTTTAGTTCATTTGAAAAATAATTTATTTTAAAGGAAATTTGCTTATATTAAAAATAAATGTTTCTCCTCATTTTTAAAGTTTAATGAATCAGCCATTTTTCCAAAGTCCACGAGTAATCATGTCAATTGTGATCTTATGAATGACTAAAATAATTACCATTATGATTTTTGCCACAGTCAAGCAGCTGGACTCAACAGTGCATACGGTGCAAACCGAGCAACTACACACCAGGGAGTTTATTTCCCCTTCCAGCACTGGTAGAAAGAAATGGACAATACCAGTGGGAGAGGGTTGTTTATGTACAACAGTGAGTCATTTAGCCCATCACAACGACGTGTAAAAATATCAGCAGAACGACTCCGACTGTTAAGTTGTCACATTTGCTGCGTTCAAAATGGTTCACCTGCCTCAACACTCTTCACTGTGTCCTCAAACGCAGCAGTCTTTCACCTATAAGAGCATTTGAAGAGGTTAAATCCAGAGTGTGAGCTGTGTCCCAGAGAGACTGCTTAAAAAAAGCATTTGAATCTCTGCATCTCAAGGACACAGCTGCAGATTACCTGATAAGAAAAGAGGACTTTGATTGTTTCTTCTTCATATCAACTTTTTGCTCTTTGATTTGGGGACTTTGTTGATGGTTAATTGAGTCAGATTGATGATTATGTGTGATGATTATTCCCTGGATGACTGTTTGTGAATTGTTTGTTTAAGAAAATTTCCACCGCCCTGCATCGTCTCAGCTGTTCTGCTTATCACGTAAATTCACGGCTGGCTGGCTTTATCGTAGGTCCTCTGCCCATGGAAGACATCGCAAGAATGGCAGACGAGTGTATGAGAGACGTGGATGACGACGATGACGACAATATTGAAGACGATGAAGATCTGTTGGTTAGTATTTAAATATCCCGCTCTGTTTGATCCAGTCCCAAACTTCAGACAATAAGGCGAGAGAGCAGTTCTGCAGAAAGCGCCTCGAGGCGACTATTTGTTACTTGGCGCTGTATAAATAAAATAGAATTGAATAGAAGTCATAGGAGAATGAAGTGATAGGAAAGCAACTTTGATGAATGTGTGCTTTTGCAAATCACTGTTCGTCAGCCCAGAAAAACCGGAATACAACAACATTTCACTCGTAGGTACGCAGTCGCTACCAACGGACTCCGTGAGCTGAAACCACTGAATAAATAAATAAATAAATCCACTCTCCCCCCCTCTGTGCCTGTCAGCTTTATGGCTCACACAGTAATCGTGGTGTTATTAAGCTGTAAATCGTCGTTGGTTTGTTGGTCTTATTTTGCTCTGCACATTGTGGTTTGCAGTATTTCCATTCATCAAACAACAGATGGAAAACATGCCTCCCACTCGGTGCTTCTGAAATCAAGCTTTGTATGTGAACAGAGAAAGCTCGCTGTTGATGAGTTTCTTCTTTTTTTTTTCTTCCCTCCCCTCCATCAGGCAGAGCTACAGGAAGTGGTGGGTGAGGAGGAAGCTGAGGATGTTTCCTTCCCGTCCTCTGCCACAGCCGAATCTTCTCAAGCTGAAACACCGGAGTCCCCGGCGGCACAGGTACAATACTTGATGAGCTCTGCCAAACTTGAAACTGCCACCACCTGCCGGTAACTGGAAAAGAAGGACCTTTCCTCTTTCCTGCCTCATATTTCATATCTGCGATTTAGTCTATTTTAAATACTTTAGGTGCTTAACGTGCCTCGTATTTTAAGGGTAAGATATTAGATGACGGGAAACTGCAGTTAGTGTGTTGTGTTTATGTCAACATGTTTTGGATGATAAGTTAATTTTTTTCCCTTTAACCAGATGTTTTCAGTTACTACTTATGCTGCCTGCATGTTGCTTTGCTTTCACACTTGTAGGACGGAGTAAAGGTCTCCTCGGCAGCCCCCGGCAGCCTCCAACACACCCTGGAGGAGAGATTAGCCATGTACAAGACAGCCCTGCAAAATGCCAAGACAGCAGGGGAGGCCTCAAAAGCCAGAAGATACGATCGTGGCCTGAAGGTACGCACATGTGCAACCCACTGATTTACAGCATGTCCTTCATTTTGAATGAGTCTTAATTCATTAGATGACTGTGATTAAGCCTTTTTATTACACAATGATGTCTTTGATGACTTCATGTACAAATTCAGACGTCTTATTTCTTTCACAGACATGTGAGTCGATGTTGGCTGCTGTCAAAAAAGGAAAGCCTGTAAACGAGGCGGAGATCCCTCCGCCCGTTTCCACCGCCGCCCCGAGCGCCACCCCACGACCAGCTGTGCCTGCGAGGCCTGCTCCCCCTGTACCCCCCCGTCCTCAGCCCACTCAACCAGAGGAGTTGGAGGCCACGCCGCCACCACCTGCTGTGCCCGTCATCGTCACACCCAGCAGCGAGGAAGAGCAGTCCTCCTCTGCTGCCCTGCCCACTCTGAGCAGCCTCCCTTCTCCCGAGGAGCAAACTGACGAGGAAGCTGCCGACCTTTCACAGAGCTGTCAGTCAGGTGGTCGGTTTCACTTAAATTACACATTAAACCATTTTTTTATTCTTTGCTCAGAATTGTTTTATTCTATTTTGGTCCAAAAAACAAAAGAACTCAGCTGATATGTCAACATCAGATATAAAAAGACACAATCCAGCAGACTACATAAAGTAACTGTCCACCAACAAATATTAGATTTTTGATTCCTTTTTTTTTCTCTGTATTTTAGCACGTTATGATGCGTTTGATAATGTGTGTAATGGTTTATACACATTTGAGTTTGGATCGGAGGGAAGCAGATGACTTTAATCATTGTCCTCCTCCTCCTTGTTATGCAATGAATGAAGCCTTTCTCTGTGAGAATTGAAGTCTGATTTGTCCGGTGAACCCACAGCGAACGACTCAACCAAGAAGATGCTTGTGGAGAGGCAGAGAGAGTACAAGATGGCAGCTCTGAGCGCCAAGAAGCAAGGAGATGTGGAGCAAGCTAAGCTTTACTTCAAGACCAGCAAGGTAAGCTAGAGAACCGCAACCGTGAACGCACAGCAGTTTTTAAACATGCGTACAGGAAATTCTGCATTTGCTGGGCTTCAGTGTAACTCAGACCAGCTTTGCTCTTTCTGTGTGTAGCCTGTTTTACATCTGGGATCATTTTGTATAAAGCTTTTCCAGGATTATCAAACATGTATCAAACCACGTGGAGTAATTTCTTTTCACATGTAACTCAGACTTCTTCCTAAAATGTTTTAATCTCACTCTGCTGAGAAACAGTGATAAACAATGTTCCTTTGTTCTTTGTGCATTTAGTGCTCGTGTCAGGTATATTTGATTTGATTTTCCAATCCCGTGAGAAGGATTAATTGGGTTAATATAGAGCTAAAATGATATGTTATCCCCAGTGTGTGTTGTCTGAGCCTGTTGCTGCACATTCTGATGGCAGGGTTTCTCTGTGAAGAATGTAAAACATGCCAACGATGTGAACGCTGACAAAGACCATCATTATGTTTTGACTTTTTTTTTTTTTTGGTTAATTTTGGTGCAGAGTTTTGATGCAGTGATTGAGGCATTGGAAAAAGGACGGTCAGTGGATCTGAGTGACCTTCCTCCACCTCCAGGACAAGGTGAGAGACACATTTCACTTTTTTTATGATTAAAACGTGTCGCACTGTGGCTTTCTTGGGGCAGGTAGGGGCTTGTAGGAAGTGGAGTTTGTTATGCTTATGTTCACCAGTATACAGTAAAGGCAGTGGGCCTGTGTTGTCTTATTTGCTAGAAGTCTGCTTTGCTGGCCCTTTTGATAGTCAGAAAAATCTGCTGCATTTGTCCAAGTGAAGCTACAACTAAGAAAGATGGTTACATATTACTACTTTGAACAGCACTGGTGAGTTTCCTTTACTTCTGGGGTGCACTGAGAAAAATACACGTTTCATTCTTAAAGTGAACCTGTCCTGCTCATTACTGTAAAGTTGGACATCATTTATCTTATACTGGGCCTCAGAGCAGACCATCAGTTTGAGCTCCTTTTCCGATAAGCCAACTTTCTTCTGATTGGCTGCTCTTTGCAAACAGAAGATGGGTGGTGTTTCTGTGCTCACTGCCAGAGCCATGTGCTGGAGGTGACCCCAAGTGTTTTCTCAGTGGGGAAAATGCCAGACACTCGTGCAAAAACAGCTGTGATGCTTTTGTTGGTGCAATGTCCAAGGAAAACTACATCTTCCTCTTAGCTTTATTTTCCGTATCAATAGGGTGAATATTTAGGGATTTGTTTGGCACAGGCAGTAATAAACGTCTCCTTTGCTGTTTATTTACGACAGCATCAGCTAGAAAAAAACCCCACTTTGAGCATCTTGTTAAAACAAAGTGTCACCACTGCAAACAGCCTTTGGAGTGTGAAAAAAAGGCATCTGGACTTTAAGTTTCTTGACGATTTTTTCACATTCTTCTTCTTCAGTTCTGTGAAAGGGTTCTTCCAGTGACTAAGAACCTACATACACCATTGAAAAAGTATGTCTGCCTGACTGGGGGGGGTGAAAAAACCCCCACTTAGATGTATACTGTGTGCACATTTGCATAATTATTTGGCTATGCAAAGAAAAGGATGCAATCTTTGACTGCAGTCCTCCAAAAATCGCCTGAACAGGAAAGGGGAGGACAGGAGCGCACGAGGAAGGGATGATACAAAAGACAAGATCAGTGTTCAAAAAAGTGGCAGAGAAACAGACGACGATGCATAACTTCAGCGTTCTCTGCGGCTGGCTGAAGGAGCAGAAACAGCACGAGCAGTCCACAGACCGGTTGCTTCACACATTTTTGGCGTTGCCCCCTGGTGACGGTAAACATGGAGCCGACGGTCTGCAAAGCTAATTAAAAGAAAAAACGGAAACTTTCCAGACATGAGTCTAAAAATCCACCAGAGATCACAAGAAACGTGTCTGTCTTCTGTTTATTTCAGTTGACCTTGTGTTTTTGTGTTAAAGGTTCAGGAGGAAGTTCTGCTCCAGTAGCAGCGCCTCCCGCTGGTCAAAGCGCACAGCCGCCCCAACCGGCTGCAGCAGCTCCAGGTAGGAATCCTTTTAACATGAAATAATCTCGTGTGATTGATTGTACTGCTGCGGACGTGGTCATGCAGTTTTGTTTCCAGCTTTTTTCTCTTGATACACATTGGTATGAAAAAGTTTGGACACCCGATAATTTTTCATGGTTTTCCTTCCTACATCGTTGGTTGTTTGGATCAGCAATGTCAGTTAAATGGTGGGGACACGGGGTCGTCTGGTAAGGAGTTGGGTTCATATTATATTACTAGATGTTTTTGAGTGTAAAAGTCATCTCATAAGGCTGACTTGCGTGTCTCTCGGGACTTGCATGGTAGCTAGGAGAGCAGCAGAGACCTGCAGCTCATAAACAAATGACGCTTTGGTTGTGTGCTGCTGAAATCAGATCAGGTTCCTTGAAGATGGGGAGACAAAAGCAGCTGCAGCAAGTCAATAATGGTCCTTTTGATCTGTCAGCCAAAGGCTCTTCTACATCTTTGAGCTGAATCGTACTGTAAGGAGTTTTTAGTGAGGAATGAAGATGCACTGTGGTAAAGATAATGTTAAGTCAAATTTCACTCCTTTGGTTTATAATTAAAACATCTACAGCCTCAGCTGTACTTGATACTTCTTGCGAATGAGCACATGTTAACATGCTTTAAGCTCCTTTGTGTAGCAGAAATTTCAAGCTACAATTTCTAAGCAGAATCGGGACCTGTGAAGCTCTGTTGTTTTCTTTCAGCTCCTTCAGCTCCTAAAGACGTGCTGCAGGCTCTCGAGCAGAGACGAGCCAAGTATGCGGAGGCGTCCGCACAGGCCAAGGCCAGTGGAGATGACCGCAAGGCCCGAATGCACGACCGTATTGCCAAGGTACAAGTAGAGTGCTTTGTCAGGCTCATCCTCTCTGATATAGACGGTATTTTCTTTTTTTGTGCAATTGTGCCATTTCTGCACACCGTAGTTTTTCCTTTCTTACATGTAGCACACAGCAGGAAATTGTGCACCTCAAGGATGTTTGCATTACATGAAATATTGTCATTGTTTGGTATAAATGAGGGGGCTGCCTCAATAGAAAGTATACTCGGGAGCGGGCAGGTTTAAAGGGGGCTAATCTCCGATCCAGCTGCAGCTGTGTAAGACATTTGCATTCCAACATACTGTTGGGTGAGGAGTTGTGCGAGTCAGACAATCGTCCTTCCTTTTTTTTTGCTGAAATTAGCTCAGTATTACTTGTAATAAAAGTAATTAAAGTACACACTTCCAGCACTTAGCATCAACAAACTTCTGCTTTTACCCCCCGATGAGCGGATTGGCTCTGCTGCTAATATATTTTTAAACTCCCGCCTCCCGCAGCAATACCAGAGCGCCATCCGAGCTCACAAAGCAGGAAAAGCAGTCAACTTTGATGAGCTGCCGGTTCCCCCTGGTGAGATCCATGTTTTTGTATTTTTCCAAGTTAAATTTAACTGCATAAAGCTGGATCAGCTTTGTGTGCTCAGTTTGCAGGGTTCCTTTGTACACTTTTGTTAAATAGACATTTTTTTCCTGCTAAGTTGAAAAGGTAAATGTACACCCTTTGTTTTCAGGCTTTCCTCCGATCCCTGGCCAGAAGGCGGTGGGAGCTGAGCAGGGGATTGTTGCTGCTCTCGAGGCAGCCAGTAAGCTCACTTCTAGTGATGCTGCTGAAGTGGGAGATGATGAAGATGATGAGGAGAAAGAAGAGGTGGGTGACAGCATTACATGGTAATTTAGATAGATAGATAGATAGATAGATAGATAGATAGATAGATACTTTATTAATCCCAGAGGGAAATTCAAGGCATCTAGTAGCATACAGAGTGACAGTTTACATAAAGATACAATAAATATATATACAAAAAATTT
>VOQJ01022938.1:80251-94263 GCA_015052665.1 Apistogramma diplotaenia | reverse complement strand
GACCAGTAGTTATTAAAGAGATGTCCAGTACACTTCAGGGTCTGCTGTGTCCGCCTGGCATCCAAGGTGTGGTCTCAGTGGGCCGTTTTGCTGTGATCACAGCCGGCAGTGGGAGGTTAATCCCAAGAGAATGCAAGCTCAATCTTTTCCCGCCTCCAGCTTGCACCCAGGGCCTTCGCATATCCGCCTGTATAATGGGCTGATGGAGCTCTGTGGTCTGTGGCCAACACCTCTTCAGATTTCACTTCTGCTTTCTTTAGCTCTGAGAATATTGTGACATTTTTAAAGTCCTGCAGCCATTGCAAAGAAAAACCGAGTGGGTTGCTGACCTCTCACCTTTTTTTCAAAGGTGAGAATCTATATTAAGTATATGAAAGAGGCTTAACATCTAATATTCAGACTATTTAAAGTCTTTGAAAATGTGTGTTTTCCAAAATATAGGCAATAAACGATCTTCGGTTATAGATTTCATTAGTTGCAGTGTAATGCTAATAAAGAAGCCCAACACATTGTTGAAAATGCGTGCTTTCCAGTGTACAGCTATGAGAATTAGCTCTGTTAAAATATGTTTTGATATACATTTAGTTTGTTCGAGCACTGATAAATAATTTCAGATGGCAGAATATGCATCTGTTTTTCCCTGGAGTCTTTCGCACATATCTGTGCGTAATTAATGTGGA
Organism: Apistogramma diplotaenia; assembly: GCA_015052665.1. NCBI lineage: Eukaryota > Metazoa > Chordata > Actinopteri > Cichliformes > Cichlidae > Apistogramma > Apistogramma diplotaenia. The sequence goes on along the minus strand of VOQJ01022938.1, from coordinate 93,583 downwards.
TTTTGACAGATGGAGAAAAAAAAATGTCCTCGTAAGAGAGAAGGGTACACGCCACAATGTGTGAAGTGCAAGCATGGAGGGAGCTTCTTGTATTATTTACTGCCCATGCCAGCTGGACTCGACAGATTCTTACAGGTAGAAATTCAAGTAATAAATATGTGCTGAAATCATTGAAATTCAGTGCCCACCATAAATAGGCAATGTTTTACGGTTGGAAATTAATGTGAAATGTTCTCAGTGTTCTAAATTTGGCATTCAGAAGACTAAACCTGTCCCATACGGTGTATTTCCATCCATGGTAACCTTCGTGAAATATCCAATGAAGTGTTATTTCTTTCAATGGTAATTGTGACTGGAGGTCATTTTTTTAATTTAAATGCTTAAAATTCCCTTTTAGTCATTGTGCTCATGTGTGTGTTTGTGTGCATGTGTGTCTGTTGTTTGAAACCATGTTATTTCTGAATGCATCAGGGTCTGACTAGTGTAACTACATTATCACAGTTTTTTTTGCCTGGTAGCAAATATGTACAAATGAGGATTACAACTCTTGAGAAGGCAACAGGTCATGGTTGGTAAGCTGCCCGGGGGGGTCACTGATATAGAGTCACTTTTGACAGGCTGTGGAGGAGGCTCTATTGTTGCTGGTGTGTCTGGATGTTACCTGCAGGCACTATCACTGAGACTACAGTATTATCCTATTATTAGGCTTAGTTGTTTACGCTTATTACTGCTTGTCAGGTAGGCAGAGAATCCTTCTGAAAATGAGCATCTGCAGAAAAATACATGACTACTTCTTTATCTCATTCAAGTACATCGGCTTAGGATAATTTTCGCAGGCCTGTACGAATGTATTGATAGGACACAACAAACAGAAATGTAAGATTTATGTTTACATGGAAAATGTTTTTCTGCACTGACTTTTCCAACAGTGTTGTTTGGCAGCCGGCGTGAGAATGTAAGAAAGGATGCATCTGTTTTCTATGTATTAAAGCTGATGCCATTATGGTATCGCCTGTGTAGGAAGCACGATATACAGTAAGAGGACAGTGAGGATTGAAACAGCCTCGATTAATGTCTCTGTTTGTAGAGGAAGTGAACAAAATAAAAAAAGCCCATCATATGGTCTGGCAGATTTTGGGCACTGGACCAGGGATGACAAATGTGCTCTCGCAATAATTCAATCTGCTCTCATAATTCTCTAACTTTTAGGGACAGACAGAATGAAGATTTTCCGGCAATTAAGCCGCCAAGTCAACGTCCAATAACTGTGATCAAGTGTTAGTTAAGATGCTTTTTCTCTCACTTTATCCATTGACAGATTGAGGGGTATAAAGATACTTGGTAAGTGGCAGAAAGTTACTGTGAATATGTTAACGAGAGGATTTGGTATCGGATCCAAAATGTTGTCATTTTGTTGATGTCACAGTAATGATTTGAAGTTTTAAGAATAACTGTGAAGGAGCAGAGCTTACTTGCTGGAAGAATAAGTTTGTGATTAGCACAGCTACTGTATTCCAATGTGTATTATTGCCTTTTTTGGACAGTTTTCTTCATACATTGAGCATTTTAACCTTGGCAGCTGAATTAAGACTGTTAATACAGAAGAAAACCCAGCCTTCTGGCTTTGTGTGCTTCATGAAATCATACATTTTATGAATAGAATAAAAAACAAATTCACACAGCATTAAATAGAATAATGTAAAGCTTAGGAAGTAAAGTGAGTATTTAAAGGAACTTTTGTTTTCAAGCCTTGGGCATCGTAATGTGCAAACAGCACATGGCTGTTTATAAAGCAGAGGGGATCAGGTACTGCTGCTACTGCTGCTGCTGCTGCTGCTGAAACCGCCTCTGGCCCGATCACACTGTGTGTGGCACTGCGGTAAACACTTTGTCTGTGTTAAATATAATAATATGAGTCCCCTTCTGTTTGCAGAACAAGAAGTACGTCCTGGTGATGGTTGATCCTGACGCTCCAAGGCGTAGCGAGGAAACATCTGTTTACTGGAGGCACTGGCTGGTCGTGGACATACAGGTACACTAAGACCGCAGTAAACTGTGCGTTAAGGAAAAAAAAGAAAACTTGTGTTTTGGTGATGGTGGCACAGGCCGTGTTTGTTATTGGATTAGAAACTCATGGGGTACGAATTTATGAAGTAGTGTGTGGCTGCTTTTTTTTTTCTTGAAAATTGTGCATTTTCATAATCTCAAGGTCTCACTTGGCATGTCTAGTGTTTACATCTGCACTGGGGCCGATCGTAAGGCTGAAAAATTATGAATGGTTTTTAAGCCTAACTTGGTTCAAAAAAAGGATGCCAAGTTTGAAAAATGTTAATTTTTCATATCATGTATCTTGTGCAATAAATGCCTGTGACAAAAGTGTGGGAGTAAGTCTTTCTAAATGGCTGTGAAAGTTTGCAAGGCCCTGTCAGCAGCAATTTCCCTCTGCTGCAGAGAGCCTGGGACGTGTCAATGCAGGCGTGTGAGACCGAGATTGAGGAGAGCAGCATGCGAGGCACACACTCTTTCTCCCATAGAGCTCCAGTCCCTCAGCTCCCCCTTCAGTGGAGAGATCTTGGCAGAGTGTCCTCCCTTCATCTGTTCCCCCAGGCAGAGCAGCTCCCCCAATGATCCACACTTCTCCATATTTTACACCCCCGAAATGGGCACAGCTCCGATCCCCTTATTTCTCTTCATATTTCACTCCTTTTTATCCGTTCGTTTGTGTGTTTTCACATTCTTGCATTCTAACGCCAAATGCATGTTGAGTTGTTGATTGCCTCAAATATTTAGAGGTTTGCCGACATTTTATAATCCCCCGGGAACCGGAAGATCAACTCCGTAGATTAAGACTAGTGGTCTAAAAAAACAAGCACACAAAGACGCCTCAGCGATGTATCACTGCTCCCATTTTGTTTTATAAGGCGTGGTTGTACACTGAGTAAACGCCACATTGATTTAAAGATCCAAATGTGGTGTATTTGGGATATATACTTTGGAAAATGTGCAATAGAGATACAGTCTGCGTCCTGTGATTCAGCTCATTGGTGAGAGTCAATTTATTCAACCACACTCGAGCTTACTGTTAAGAATCTATGATTATTTACCCCCATATTTCTCACATACCACAGCGATATACTAAAAGGGAGTGATTTGCACTTTGTAAAATTGTATTAGCCATCACCTTTGCTTCTTATTTTTAAGCCAATAAAGTCTGCCGGGCTGCGCAACCAGCTGTGAATAAACAAATGTCTTTCAAGTGCTCAGACAGAGCACATTTTCTCTAGCAATTCAATTTCCTGTCACTTGTGTGGGTGTTGACCTGCGCTGCCCATGTAGGGATTGGCCAATGTGACGGGATGTTTTTCCGATTTGTGACTGGTGGTTGGTCAGAAGGGTTAATGAGCCTTTTGAGTGATGCCAACTGTAGTGGGAGGTGTTTAATTGACCAGGGTGCCTAGGTGACATCATAAAATCTCAGTTTTGTTTGAAGTGCTGATGTGAATGTATTGGATTTTGGTTTGGTGCAGTGGTTTTGACAGCAGTGTCAGTCAATTTTTGAATGAATGCATACGTATATGTAATTCAGAAAAAATACAGCGACTAAACTAATGAGTAAATGTGATTGAGGATTTTCAAAAAATTTATTCTGTGTAATATTGTCCCGTCTGTACATAAAATAGAGTTCTGTGTGGTAATATTTTGCATCCAGTAGCTATTTCTGACCATGTATTTGGATGGAGAGTGCACAGAAAGGAAAGTTTTGATAGCTGGAGTCAGAGGTCACGCTTTGAAAAGTCAAAGGGATCAGTGTTTTGATCCTCACTCATCAGATGGTGTGAGCTGCAGCAGCCATACTCTTTTCATATATATTCATTAGCACAAGGTCATGCAGTCTTGCCCTAGATGAGGATGTTTCCATAATTAGTGCATTTTCTTTATCCATATCAACAGTTATGAAGAAAAAGATTTCCTTAATTCAACTGAGAATGAAGTGAGGTCAGGCTGGACTGACCAACAAGGCACTGCAGATTTACACCGATATCTCCACCAAAGTCTCATTAGAGAAGCAATGAGTACCCCACGTATAGACACGTTGATCACTTTGCTGTTCAGCTTTTCACCTATTAAAACGTGCGCTGAGGATCTTTTTGTTATCTGACTGCTGTGTAAAACCTGCTTGAGAAACTGAGAAATATTTGTGAACCAGAGTCTGAACATTTTCAGGCTGACGGGACCAGCCAAGTAACAAATCAGTGATTCAGTGGTTTAGTGATTAACACATTCACCTTACACATGAAAGGTCTCTGGTTTGAGACAGGGAGCAGATGCAGACCCAGCTTCAGGGGTCACAAGCAAGTGTCAGTCCCAAGCCCTGGCATATAATCTGTGCCACATCCAAAATGGGGGTCGATCCACTTAGGAAATAACCATTACAAATCTTAAGACCCTGGTTGACAACTAAAAAACTGTGTAAGAAAAAAAGTGTTGTTTTATACACAGAAAATACAACCTGATGCCACTAAAGCAAGTGTGGCCAAGCTGGGTAAAGTTAAAGAATAGGAGAGCAAATATAGGGAGCCTGACAGTAGTTTTGATACATTGATAAATTAGAGACCACATCCTTATAATTAAGCCTGCAAGCTACCAAAGAACCAAGTGTGGGATAATAAACCAAATCACCAAAGTGTGGGTTTAGCTAAACCGATATTTAGGAATCAACTCTCTGGCTTGGATTGTAGCTGTTCTTTAAAATTTATGTTAAATATGTTACACAGCGTTAAGTCAGATTCTGATCTTAAATACACCCTCCATTTTGGCTCCTTTGTCATTTTTTAAAATATAAATCCATCTGGATTGGGCCCTTGTTTTTACCTGACACAGTGGAAAAACATAACTATATCCAGCAGCATCAGCAAGCATTTATAAACATGCACAACAACTGTACAAATACAATTTGAAGACAGTCATATTTTAATGTTTGTCAGGTGTTAAATCTTTTATTTAACTGTGTATCACATATCACATCTTTACTTTTAGCTGCCAAGAACAATTCACTCCAGCAATTAAGTGTAAACTGTGTGCCTGGATGTCTTGTCTTCTCTCACCAGCTGTCCACTTTTCTTTGAGAACTCGGATTATTAGATGCTCTATATGCATTTTTATTGCGACTGCCCATTTTCACTGACCCCCCGAGCAACAGAAACTATCATTTAGAATCTTCTGCAACACGCTGTGTTTTTACATCAATTGTGGACAATTACCAAAATAACCATCAACAGATTGCTGCCTCGCTCTCGAAGTCGAATTCCAGATTGTGAGCCTCTCCCTCCCTCTCTTTGCTCTCCCAGAGACTAAATCAATACAGATGTTCGGGTATGGTCTCGCAGCAATAATTACTATAACAAGCAAATCATTAGTACCTGAATAGAGTTAGCTTATATAAATACTGCACTGGGTATTACTTTTACTTGCTAATACTCTCATTATAGTTTTGGTCCTTGTGGAGTTAACATGATGCAATAGGAACTTGCTACAGTTAATGCATTTTTACACTTTCTGTTTAAAAAGAGAGGTCTTTAACGACGTAATTATAGCCAGACTGATATTATCAGCTGATATTGGCCTCTTGTAGATATGGAGGCAGCAGATTGCCTGATATGGAATGATGTGAAAAGGTTTTTTTTCTCCTTATAAAACAGTACAAAAAAAATCACTTAGAAATGTTCTCATCTAGTACGCTGTGCAGCAGAATGGCTCCAATGTTATTATTTGTAATACTCAGCACATGTGACTGGCAGCCCGTTCGGGATGTCCCTCACCCTGTGATCTGGGATACACTCAGTATTATTAGTTTTATTAGCATGAAAAATAATCTAAAGATGATTATTGCATTTTCAGAGCTTTTCTATGCAATTATTCTCAGGAAAAAAAACTGTGGACTTATACAGAAGCTAAAGCATTAAGGTTACCACAGAACAGCTGTCATCCAAGCTGAAATACATTTCTTTAAACAAGACATGAGATTTATGACCCCTTATGGCCTGTTTGGACTCTGATCACTCTATTTTGTTCATTGGAAGCCATCACATGTTTGTTCCTCTTCGTGACTAATCGAAGGCCAGTTGCATGCTTCCCTCATGCATTCATGATTATGGTTCATGAGGGACATGCATGTTTTAACATCCATCTCTGTTGTAGGAGCTCCCAAAGTGGGACATTGCCTGCATTCTGCTGCTGCTCAGGCAAATACAAACAGTGAAGTATTGTGACTGTATCAGACCAGCTGGCTTTGTGTTTGTGAGCTCTGAGGCCTGCAGAGATCATCTGCTCCACACCTCAAGATGTCCTTTATCTGCAAACTATTAGACGCATAATGCCTTGCAGCATTTCATTCAGCATTTAGCTCTTGAAAGGATGACATTTTTATTCTTTTTCTTTCTTTCTTTTTTAATTGTATAACACTCATCTTAAAGGACCTAAAAACATACACACAGAAAAAAAAGACAAGATTTCCAAGATTGTTTTGGAGCAACAACAGCAGGTTGTGGCTGCACAGACAGTACCTATTTACCATTATTGTAAATGAGTCTTGTCTTTTCAGGAGATTTTTTTTTTATAATGGCTCTACCAAAAAAGAAAACAGTAACACCCAGCTAGCCTTGAAAAAAAACAGTGAAGTGCACATGCACTGAAACATTTCTGCCTAGGCACTTAGTGATGAGTCTTTGTCTTAACTTATAGTTGATGTGAAGTTTTTGCAAAAACTCTGCTTTGCAGATCATTACCCTCTAAGTGGCACTAAATGATAGCACTGCAATTTTAACCTCTGCAATAGCCTTAGAATTTGTTTTAGCAAAATACCCGTCCAATATTGCAAATAAACATACATAATTGCATTGTTCTTTATCCTGTAATTATCCCTACTGTGGCATGTTATGATTTAAGCGTTTATTTTTGACAGACAGCTGCCCCCATATGGAAGCCAAAAGCAGTTTCCCAAAGGCCAGGCAAACCATAGCTAGCTTCATTGTGAGAACAAAGAACCATTGGTATTATTCATAATTAAACTCTTATTGTGTACTCTGCTGAATATTTCCATTCTTCTGCCTCTCTCCTGCTCACTCTCATTTCCCCTCTCGATACTTTGCACCTCGTGCTGGGAACATCTGTCTGGCGTCAGAGCAGAGCCTGGCTGTGCAGATTGGAGCAGGTAGAGGAGCACATTGTAGCCCAGCTAATGATGAGAGTGTCTGCCCTCTCTCTTGGAGGAGACGCAAGCTGCTGCTTCACGCTCGCTCACTCCACTCATACGCCCAGGGAAACAGATTTCCAAACATATGCAGTATGTTTTTAATCCAGTTGAGCACTTCATTTCCCAGCAAACACAAATAACCTTACGGGACATCCATATCTTATGACAAGGGGGTGGGCGCAAAGGAAGTGAACAATATTCCTTTTTAATGTGATTTTTTTTTCCTCCCTCCAAAGTTGCTAAGCATGCTCATAACCCAGGTTAACAGTTTGCTTGTTTATGGTTTTACAAACTTTTACGCAGAAGTGCCTACTGGCTCCGAGTCCTACGAAGTAACTTTATCCAGTCTAAACTCCACTCGGTGCACCTGTTGTCATCCTTTGTTTAAACCTAAACTGACAGGATAAACACATGTTCTTTGTGGTAAGTATCTTAAAGAATATGAACAGATTGTTGTCAGTAATATAAATATGTGAGCACCTGTTTAAGTGATTGATGACAAGAGTTATGCCGGAATTTAAAGAAAAATTTTTCAAAAGTTTCTAGATATTGACATAAAATATTGTTTTAAATATAGCATTTTACATTTTAGCTTGACTTAGTTTAACCCTGATAAAGTTTACATGCAGATCATTCATCTTTTTTCATAACAATCCAAAAGCCTCCCTTGGTACAAGTCAACAATAGTCCTTAACAGGGAAGCGCAGCTGGAGGTGCTTAACGTTTAGAGCATGTGCTCATCCCGCCAACTACAGCCAGGCAAATGTCAAAGGTGGTATTACATTCGAGTTCATCTTTTGGAAGTCATTCCCTCTCTAAACCTCAGCAGCTTCTCCTCATAGTCTCTCAGCCATTTTAGGGCACTGGTGTGTGTGTTAGCACTTGCACTGTTTGTTTTGCATGGCCTTTTGCTCATTTATCATATATTTGTCTGCATGTGTCTGCTGTATGCATAAAGTGTGTGTGTGTGTGTGTGTGTGTGTGTGTGTGTGTGTGTGTGTGTGTGTGTGTGTGTGTGTGTGTGTGTGTGTGTGTGTGTTTGAAAGAAGCTGGACGAAGGCTATCAGGACAAAAATCAATGCTTTGTGGAGCGACACGCTGACTTGCCTGGTGCTTGTTTGCATCTCGACAGCTCGTGTCTTAAGTACAAACACCATAAAATAATACATCAATTTTATCTTACTTGCAGTTTATTAACAAACAGGTTCTTCTTCAGTGTGGGCTGCTGCTCTCACTGTTCTCCGCCACCTAAAGGGAGAATTACATAAGAATCCTCCGCTCAGTTGTCAGCTCCATCCCCCGTCCACATACAGCAAACACACACTCAAGTGCACGCACACTTATACACACATAATACTGTAGCTGATAACGGACCAAGCCTCTTGCCATCTCTATAACAACTGACCTCCTTGCTGTGGTTGCTGTGGTGAGATGATTGAGGAGGTTTCACTGCATGAAGAACGTGAGCTGTGATGGTTTCCTGTGAAGGTTGTTTGAACATCGAGGGAATAATCGGCGTTTACGCGTGCCCTAATAAGAACCCAAATTCTTGTTTGTATTGTCATGTGAATTATTTCTCTTTCTTGGGGAGAAAGCATCCAAATCGCATCTCTTGCACGTTTATTTTATTTAAGCATATAGGTCTACTGTGTCAGTGTGCTGGATTAATTTCCAGCCTGAGCGCTGTCCTGGATATATCACGATTGCTCTCCAAGAAAACAAGGACAACCTGGAAAGCCCTCTTTGATCCAGCTTGTCACACTATAGCCTTGAAAGGGAAAAAAAAGAGCAGATTGGACCTTATCCATGAGAATGCAGTTTAAAAACCAGTAGCTCTGCACACATTAAGGCACTTCTTTTAATATGTGCCCCCTTTCTTCACACCCACGACCATTGTGTATAAAATCCTGTTTTTCCTGAAAAGATTTCTCGTCGCAGCCGCAGACAATGTTCCCCCACACAAGCTGTCGTCTTTGTCATACCCCCCCACCCCCCACCCTCCACTTCAGTCAGTAAAGCAGGATCTTTGGCAGTCGGCCCCGCGTGCGAATTTGTGCGTTTCAGGGTACAGGTGGGGGGTGGGGGTTGGGGTTGGGGGGAGGGGGGGTTGACGGAGTCTGCCTACCTGTTCCCCCTGTAAGGTGGTCAATTTTTGACAGACGTGGAGAGGGGAGGAAAAGCGGGCACAGAAACCACGAAGAGCGGGGCGGGTAAATGAACAAATGTCAGGGTTAGCGGGGGGTTGCTCGGGCCGCAACCGTGGAAAATGCTTCCTCTTAGGGGTTTCTCCTGGAGAAGGGGAGTGAGGCATGCTGATAAAAACAACTCACTAACAATTATGTTCACCTAAAATAGCCCTTACTTAAGTATATAGCATGCTTGCCAGTTAATTGTACACAAAAACAAAGACTTCACAAAAGACCTCCTGCAGCCAATGTATTTTCTTGTATTTTGGCATGATAATTAAGTGTGACAGCTATGAATGCAAAGTTGGCAGATATTATAGTGGCCTGTCTAAGTCTACATACTGATTATTTGGATTCCAAAAGTTATCCTAACTTTAAAAGTAGAAAAGTGGGGTGTAGTGCAAAGATCTGCGGTATATTGTTTAATGGATAAATAATTACAGTTGGTACGAAAGCTCAGCGCTCGTGTCCTGAAAGCGGTGCACGTGGTATGTCAGGGTTACCAAGGCTTAGTGATGGAATTTTGACAATTATCTGAAGAGGCAGATAGAAAAATAGAACAGAGTCTGGCTCAGTTTTACTGATATTAAATAAATATTGTGCCCATTTCTGTGAATATAACAATACTTGACAATTACTAACATTGTATAATAAAGGAGTCCTTTCTCTGCAGATTACAGCCCATATCTGGCCTCAACCAAGCAGCTGACTGCAAGGGATTTTAATGACAGTGTTCCTAATATTCTCAGGAGATAATGCTTTTTGTAATGGCAATCGAAAATTCACCATCCATAGAATGCATTTACTAGAATCCAATATTTTATTCTTGTTACCCTCATATAATTTCAGCATAAATGCTGCATTTCTTCTGAGTTGCTCTCTGGATTTGTTCAACTTGTTCTTATTGATATGCTGTAGGACTAACAAACATAAAATCTACCAAGACCTCTGATTTGTACCATTGACCACTATCATAGCCAAGAGGTTTGTTGCAATGTGGTATTTTTATGCTACACTTGGTGAGAAACCTGTTTACATTCCAGGGTGCTGTATAGTTCACTTCTCTCTGCAGCTCAGTCGGATTCCAAAGCACTGTATAGATTTCTTTCAGCTGATGAAATTAAAAAGACAGCAGTGTGTGTGTGGTGTGCCTTCCAGCAACGCGATTTGCCTGCGAGTTCACGATACGGGTTGAGAGGGGAGTTCCTTTGGGGGGGATTAAATAGCTCCCTCTCTTCCTTCCCTCCTCCCCTGCCCTCCATACTTGCAGAACACAAACAGCTTGCAGGGCTGTACAGTACTTGTACAACATGTTTGCCACAGTGCTGCTCACAGGTAACAATAAGCCAAGGTCAGAGGTTAAGAGGGATTGTGGAGCTCGGATTCTTGTGTGTTCCTCTGGCAAACATTGTGCACGCACAGGCACATGAAACAGTGCCCATAGTATAGCTGGGAGAAAGTGAGAGTGAGAGACAGAGAGGACGAGTTGGCTCAGTAGAGAAGGGGGGTATGAAGAAGACCAAGACCAGGACTGGCTTCATGAAGATATGTTAGGCAGGTCTATAAGGTTAGGAAAGTCATAGTTTGCAGTCTTTAAGGCTACTCTGACGCCAGTTAGGCAGCTGCAGGAATATAAAAACTGATATTAAAAGAAAGCTTAAAGAGAGCTGTGCTGATTGTAGCACTTGCACCTGCTGAGAATGGGCACTGTCCTCTCCAAAAAAATGACAGCACTAGATGTTTGTTCAATCCGCTTAGAAGGACCCGTGTTTCTGTAATCTTCTTATATGACGAACAAAAGGGAAGTGTTCAAAAATGCTTGAATCTGTCTGCTCTTAATGTCCTCCTACAAACAGTCAACGTAGATTTCCTTTAACCTTAAAAACACTCTTTCCCTCCATCTGAATGGATATGATGGGTTTTTTAAATCAGTGGTGCAGAAAGTTTTCAAATGTTTTACTCGAGTAAAAGAAGCAATAGCACAGCACAAAAATACTCCATTACTAGTATTATAGTTATGCATTTAAACTGAAATAAAATGACTACGTATAACAAAATGTAAGAAGAAAAAGCAGATCTTTTGCATATTATTATTGTTGTTAATAGTTGCAGCATTATACTAAAGAGATCACTGGAAAATAGCATTTATATTCACGTAAGGGAAACTGTAATGTAGATTGTTAGACTGAAGTTATTTTAACATTACTTAACACGTGTTTTTAAGCTGATCAAATACCTTATTTAACAATCAGAAGAATCATTGTGATAGAATAAAAAAATCTACTCCTGAAATGTGGTGGGTTAAGGTAGCATAAAAGTATGAGTTTGGTCTATAAATGTGCAGACATGAGAATCAGTTTTACCACAGTACTCGATCTCTTGATGTCTTAACCAAAGTGGTAGCAGATCAGGCAACATTTACTGACACATTTTGATATGAGAATTTCATGGTAACAATGTCACATGCTTGGGGGGGAAAAAATATGAGTTGCTGCAGCTTCTTGGAATGAAATAGTTCCAGAAGGATTTCTGTCAGTTTCTGTTGAATTAAGCTCACCCATTTACTGTAAGTTTGTTTCATGTAAGATCATAGAGGTGAGCAGCTGATGAACATGGATTTTGAATCTCCTGGGTTAGCTTTAAACCAGAATGAAAGACTTTGAAACCAGATCTCTGCCTCCATCGATGTCTTTGAATAGGAAGGAGATTATCCATTTAATCTCTTAATCGTGCACACTGTATACATAACTGGTCCTGTGCCTAAAACTTCATCCTGATCAGATCACAGCCACCTTTTGCAGCGATTCCATCTACCCCACAGACTATTTCAGGTGAACGCCAACTCTGTTACACATGTTCCTCTCTGACTGTCAGCATATTACACCCTTGGTGCCCTGTTAAAATGAAACCCAGACCAATGGTGCATAAAATGGAATGTGGAAATATGTAGATTTTAAAGTACAGCTTTTTAAAAATCCCTCATTCCCACAAATGTATTCAGAATAAAGGCAGCTGTTTCATAACACGAATTAGGTTACTGTACATTTTGCACAGTATATTTTCCCCAAAAGTAGGAATTAATAATGAAGATGCTTTTTGGCCTGAAATTGCTATTCAAACAATTATGTACTTAGTTTCTTCCAACAAATGCATTCCACATTATTGTTTTGCCTCATAGCAAAGCACCTAAAAGACTAAAACCTTTCATTCCAGCAAAGGCCGCTATTGGTCACCGTCAATAAAAGCATAAAAGCATTTATTTCCCACGTTTGTCAAATTAACAGCATACTCCATCTCCCATAGGACTTGTAAGGTTCATTAACCTTTCTGTGAAGTGGGACAGGTTTCCAGCAGTTACCATAACCTCTGTCTCGCTCCTGCCTCAATTATAATAGAAGAATTAAACATCCAGCGATTCAAAACAGTAATGCTGCCTCTTAAATCCCTTTGTACCAGCTCTCAGTTGTTAATGACTAAAGACACAGAATGAACTGTGGCGTTATCAACAGATGTAACTGTGGACAGAAGCAAATCAAATGGCTACTCTGAACAGCGGGATTACTGACTCCACATGTACAGTTTTTGTTCCGTGGCCAGAATTTACTTTTTCTAAAATATTTGTTGTTGGGGTTTTTTTTTCAGTGGTACATGTATGTCGAGTTTATGTTGTGTGAATATCATAAATTTGGCTTAAGGGTACATAAATTTAATCAGAATACTTTGTTACCACAGTGTGGAAATAATGGTGGCGATTCATTAGCTTATTAATTATTCTAGGCTGCTTCACCAAAGTTTTCCTGTGGAGCTAGACCTTGGCCCACTGGCCCCCCCCCCCCCCCCCCCCCCCCCCAAAAACCCACACCCCCACCACCCCCCTAAACCAAAAACACCCAC